>CAJVPM010000443.1:0-17299 GCA_910592325.1 Scutellospora calospora | reverse complement strand
ATACAAATTGTTCGAGATATCTGTCGTGGTCTTGTATTTTTACGTAGTGTAAATATTTTTCATCATGATGTTCGATGTGAAAATATATTTGTACGTATGATTTAATATAAAAATAAATTGTTATACTTTAATTAATGTATTATACCCGAATTTTACTGCATTTAAAATACTTAAAATATTTGCATTCAAATTGCAGATATTAGAAAACTTGGATCCAAAACTTGGTAATTTCGGATGTGCGCGTAAGACCGACGAAAATACAAGAAATTTAAAATCTCTACTAACTGATATTATCCACTGGATGGCTCCTGAACAGATTAGGAAATATAAAGACGAAAAGAAAGGAAGTTATACATTTAATTGTGAAATATTCAGGTATTAGTTATTTAATTTATAAGGATTTTCCTGAATTGAGATTTTTACTTCATTGTTCTTTGTTATTAGTTTAGGAATGCTTATTTGGGAACTCTGTTATGAAAAATTGCCTTATGAAGATTGGAACTTTAAAGAAATATCGGATCATATTTTAAAAGGCGAACGAGAAGACCTTACACCTAGAAATGTTGATAATCTTGATGATGGGAAAATTCAATCTGAATTTATTGAAATAATTAAAGAAGGTGATTTTATATAATGTCTGTTTTCAATTTACTGTATTGATATTTATTTTCTATATTTTTCTATTTAATTTGGAAATAGCATGGGCGCATGATCCATATAAACGAATAACTATTACAAATTTACATCAAAAACTTGTAGAAATGACTGAAACCTACCCAATTTCTCCCGGGCCATTAAAAGATAAATTGAAAGGTGGTGATAAGAATACAAAGAAAATCAAAAATCCAGAATTTGAAAGTACTCCTAAAGAAAGTATATCATTTATTTCCCTTAAAGAAGGTGTCAAGCTTCATAAAAATAAAGATCACAAAAGAGCATGGCAATGTTTCGTTGAAAATTCTAATCTTGGCAATTTAGAAGCAAAATATTGGCAAGGTTATTACTTATTTTATGAATATGGCGTCGTACAAAAAGATATTGAAAAAGCAAAACAACTCTTTAAAGAGGCTGCTGATAGTGATCATTCCGATGCACAGTACAGATATGCAGCTTTATTGATTTCTGATCTACAAACTGCTGATGAGATTAGAAAAAGTGAACTCTGTAAAGAAATTTTACATTATTTCATATTAGCAGCTAATAATAAGCATATTGATGCAACATATTATTTGGGGGATATTTATTCGAACGGAAAACTTCAAGTACAGCAAAATAAAGAACTTGGATTAGATTATTTAAGATTTGCAGCTAAGAATAATCATCAAAAAGCAAGTGACTTATTGAAAAAATTTGGTAAGAAAAAAAATTTTATATTTATGCTCTTTTATATAAAATTAGTCTTCAATTAAACTTACATTTTAATTTCAATTAGAACCTATTGTGCAACCGGAAGATCCTATGGATATTGAGGTTTGTTTTTTAATAATTCTAATTAATCTCTATTAAATATTCATAACTATTAATTTTTTTTCTATTAATCGTAATATTAGATAAATTTTTAAGTTGAAATACATTTTACAAATAATTTTCAATTAATATTTAAATTTATAGTTGTAAAAAATTAATTTTATTACAAAAAATTTTAAAATTTTGCTTTTTTAAAAGAATAAAAAAAATAAATAAATAAATAAATTAAAAGTAAATAAAGAAATAATAATTACAATATAATTGGTTATTTAAATTTTTGGTAGCAAAATCTTTAGTTTATTATTTAATAAAGCCTAGTTTACTAGTGATATGAGCTTACCTCGGCCTAATGGCCAGCCAGGGATGGAAAATGACTTTAGAAATAACCCAAATTCAAATGACCTGTTAATTGATAATCAATACCGTTTAGCCAATCAAAATTGATTATTAAGTTTTATAAATTATGATCGATAATAGTAACTACATGTAAAAGTCAAATATTACAAAGTTAATCGATATATGTAAATAAAGAAAAATTGCACGTATCATAAAATATTAATGTAATTTTGATAACTTTTTATTAAGTCATTTTTATTTTTTTATAAAAAATTTAAAATTTTTTCATGTAAACATAAAATGACATAATAAACTTATTAAAATTATATAAAACTTTCAGATTATATGCAATTTGTTCTCTAAATAACTTTACTTAAGATGCAATTATCGATTAATGTTGACTTTTATATGTGTAACTATTATCGATTGGTGAAATAATATCGATTGGTAATTTTTTATATTAGATATCTGATCAATGTAAATGACCTAAATGAATGACCTAATGATCCAAATGACCTGGTCATTATGATCTAATGACCAGGTCATTTATCATCCCTGGGTTGACCCTCGACTTACACTTTTGTGAGCTGGGCCAGTCGATATAAAGTCAATTTTTTTGGCCAATAAATTTGCAATATAGATAATAGTTGGAGACGGTTAATGAATTTAGTTAAGTACAATTTTTTTCCGTATTCGAAATTTAATATAATTTTTTTTATATAAGTTTTTCTGATCTCTCTCTTTTTTAATTTTTTGCAACTTTTTAAATAAATTTTATCTAATTTTTATCAAGGAAAATAACTACATTTTAAAAAAACCCTTCTTTTGCTTTAGGGTTAGGGCGTGGTCTGGGATTTTATCTAGGCATTAATATATGTAAAATTTAGCAAGGAATTTTTTTTGTTAGAATCCAAAAGGTAGTTTTATAGGTATATTTTTGAGATATTAGTCTTTTTTAAAAATTTCTTTGTTTTGTTACACAATACATTACACCTGATTAGGGTCACGTATTTTCTGCTGCGAAAGGTCCCAAATTCTGCCTGCTCCACAAGCCTGTTTATGCAAATTTATGTGATAAATTTCTTAATTTATGCTGTTAATTCTGTGATTTTTTAAATTTATGTCATAAATTCTGCGAATTTAATAAAAAATTTACTATCAAACTTAAAAAAACTGTTCTTGGCTCTCCGCTTTTTTCTGAGAAGCATGCTCATGTTTTAGGTTCACTAATTGTCTATATCGGAATCCTCTGGGTCCTCATCAATGTATAGTTATGCTAAATAGATTTAAAGATTATGCTCCGAATTATGCAAAATCTGCTCTGATATGTAAAATATGCTATCGCATATGCTATGCGATAAAAATCATGTTTATGTACATATTATGCTATCGCAAAAAGTCGGTGACCTTACACCTGATATTGCAAATTTATTAGCTAATATTATATAAGAAAAATTCTTCTAGTTAAAATTAGCAGTTTTCTTTATTAATCTGTTCATATATTATAATAATTTTTATATAGTAACAAATCTTGACTTAGTAGTAAAATCAAAACTAAACTCTAGTAAAATGTTGTCTAGATAACTTGCTTGAGTTTTTTTGGTCTTAATTCTGTATCATAGATACTTTTACTAGTTTGTATTATTATATTGCTATTGGTCAAACTACTTGTATTAAGCTTTTAGTTAATATTATTTTTGATTATTTTTAATAGTATCTTGTTTTTATTTTCTCTTTAGTTTGATAAAATAATCACTGTATAAGTTATATCTTTTCAAATTACAAGCTATTACTAGATATATTATTTTGTTACTATACTAGTCAAATAAAATTCTAATTTTGACAAATTCTAATAATACAATAATAATTTAATTAAATCAGACAAAGACTTCAAGGTCTATAGCATAGTAGTTATATTTTTTTTTATTTTTAAGGTAGCTTACATTGCTAGATGATTTTTATTAGTTTGATATATAAGATTACACATGGGCAATTCTTACAGTTTGTAGTTATATAAAAAATGTACAACAAGCTACACATATAACTTTAGTCATTATCTAATTTAGTAGTCTGCTGCATAGGTGATAGACTATCTAATTAGTTCTAAACTATACTACTATATCTGTAACCTACTTGTGAGTTACTTATTTAAACACTTTGTTCAACTAACCTATACTGTTACAAGCTAATGTTACTATAACACCTAACCACTTAAGCTAGCTAGCTCATTATAGAACTATTTTTTGATTTCAACTTAGGTCCTCTTAGGATGCTAATTGCTTAACATATTGTAAGCCTGCAGAGTTCTAGTTAATCTCAAAGCAAACCTACTAGAGTAGTCTATATTCATTTTATGAATTTACTTAGCTTAGACCCTTGTATATATTTATACAACCCTAGTTCCTACTGTGGCTTTTTACTAGTTTTCTGTTTGCTGATCTCTTTAAATATTTTACAAAGTAGATCTTCCTAATCTAGTTAATCACTAAGCTAAGTTGGTGTTGCCAATTCTTCTTATAGAATAGACTTACTTGCATCTCTCTCAATCTATATTTTTAGAGTAACAGTTTTTTTTTCTGAATTAAGTATTAGTTAGTATGACTATTGAAAGCTATACTACTCACTAACTTGAGATTTCTACCATACAGATCCTCTGCTTATAGATCTTTTCAAGATTTATTCATATAATGTTATGTTTCTCCAAATGCCTTATCACAGTTCTAATAAGTAGTTATATTTTTAGATTACTAATTATAAGATTGTTAGTTTAAGTTATACTGAGAATAAAAACTATATAAGATTATAATTAAAAAGTTATTTACAAATCTGAGGTACTAATTCAAAAAATAAAGAATTCTTCTAATAAAATTTTGATTAAAAACAGAATTTTTAGAAAGATATTTCTGTTAAAATTTTGAATAATTTAAAATAGTAAATATATAATATATAATATATATACAATATATGCAATTTATATAATTTAGATAATTTATATAGTGATCATTTTTATAACTTGTAGTTATATTATATAGTATATTATTATAGATCTAATCTAACTACTTTTCAGATCTTATATTTCTTTTTTACTTATATTATAGCTTTAGTATAAAAATATTTAATCAAAAATTCTTCTTTATTAATCTTTTATTCTTCTTTACTAAATTTAATTACAATTATTATAGTACTTTAAATAATTTAATAATATTATTACTTTTGTTATAATATATTAGACTTCAGATTCTACTAGTTATAATTACTATTATTATTATTAAATATCTCTTCTTTTTTTATATAGTATTTATTAAACTTGCTAGTTTAGACTATATTATATAATTTATAGATTTCTCAAAATTGTATTTCTAATTATAAATTTAGCTATTATTAATATTTAATTTTATATTTTATAAGTAGGTTGTCAAATTAACTATTCTATTTTTTAGTTTTGAATATTAAAATTACTATTCAATCTTATAGTTACTACTAAATAAAAACAGATAGTTTGGTCATTATAACTAAACTAATTTTGTTTTTGATAAGCAACACTAGATATTTGCTGAATATTTGCTAATTGATATACTGAATATTTAATAATTTAATACTGTTTTTACAATTTTTAACTAATGCAACTAGATAACTATATTAAAAAATATAGTTAGATTTAGCAAGTAAATATTATAAAGCTTGGATTATCTTTTTACTATTAAGAAATAAATTAATTATTACTTTAAAGAGAGTATAATAATTATGAATTATTCTATAAGCTTTGTAAAGATAACTCTATTATATCACTTAGTAAAATATCAGAAGTAAGTTAATTAAAAAAGTATGAATTAGATAATAAGAATAAGAAGATTAAAGAATACTAAATTCAGTGATTATTACAGTATTATATAACAATTACTTAGTTTAGATTAGAGTTAATTTAGAATTAGAGTAAAAGTTAATTTAAACTAGTTTGTTTAATACTGAAAAACAACTAATATTATAATATGTTTATTATATGATTATTAATTAATAAATTTAGTATTCTTTAAGTACTCTGTAAGAGTTATTTAATAAAAAACTTATTTATTTAGAAGTGAACTTAAAAGAGTTGTTAAGTTCTTCTTCTCTATAAGCTAATATAACCTTTATTTATAATATAAAATTTATACAATTTATTATATTTATAATAAATATACTATTTATCCTATATATTATATTTATTCTATATATTGCATAAATATAATATATATAATATATTGCTTAAAAGTAATATATACAATATAATATATAACAAATATACAATATATGCAATTTATATAGTAATTATTCTCATGTCCTGTAGTTACTTTATATAGTATATTGTTCTAGATTCAACCTAAATTACTTTTCAGATCTCATAATAAGCAATAAGAAGAAATTAATTTAGTACATTAATTCAAGATATATTATATTCTTTAAACTATTCAGTTTAGTAGGCAAATTTGTCTACTAAAATAATTAGATGAAGTAGAATATAAAAAAATTTTTTTTATAAAGATATTTATTACAACTAGCTATACTAACTTCTAAAAACTCAAACCATATATTATACTTGATAGTGCAATATAACATATTTGAAATAAATCAAACAAAAAGTATAGATTCATACAATAGCTGTAAAGTGTACTATTTTATCTAAATTTTTGAATCATATTATCTTCCTTATATTGCTTCTAAAATCAGTTCTGTGAAGTTAGTTGTAAAGAATCTTCAACTAACTTTAATATTATATTATTAAAAGTACCTCCACATAATGATTATGAAAATCTTTTATGATTGTCATATTAGAATATTCAAAATACTAGTAAATCAAATTATAGTTGAAATACATATTGTTATGTTGCTTCTACTTCTTTAGGGAGAACAACTAACTAGAGAGACTAATAACAGAAAATACTTTGTGTAATATTCTTATTACTGTATTTTGTCAAAGTCTTTAGAGTGTTTTTATAAACTTAATAAAGAAGATTTAAGGTAATTTGCAATTATAAAAGAGGCAATAATTAAAGATATATGAAGATATTAATAAATATTTATTTTAAAGTATCAGAAAAGTACTTTTATTGTGAAAGTGTATGAAGACTTGATAATAAAATCAAGGTCTACATGTGCTGCTTTTATACTTTACAAAATATTAGAAATGTAACAGGCTACATATATTACATGAGCTATATATGCTATAACTATTACTAATAAAATATATAATATAACTAATACATGTATGAAATATATAATAAATATGATATGTGATATATATATGATAAATGGTAAATGTATCTCAAAAACCATAGGTAATAGATATGCTACATGTAACGAATCTCCCGCAGTAATTATCAGCCAATCAGATCGCACGGATTATGATAAAAAGCCGGATCTTGATTATCTCGGGATCCAGTGATTGGATTTCAATGATTCTTGGCTCATTAGAACCGTCTCAGTGAGCTGATTCTAATGGTATGTGTTTCATCCAATTCGGACTGGTGGATCGAAAGATATTAAGAAATTTGTGTTTTTCCTTATATTTCATAGGTCAACAGTATATAATAATATTCAAGTATATATAAATTAATAATTATCATATATAAAATATAAAAAAAACTATAGATAGTAATATTGAATATAACTACGATGATATTGATATTCAAACTGAAGAACTTCCTAATATATCTATTGAGAAAGAATATACAGAAGAACCTGTAGGTGAACTAGCTACTAAAAAAATCAAAGTAAATATTACTAAACTTACTAATAAACTTATCAAAAAGTCAAGTTATATTTGAGATTACTTTCAAATTGAAGGTGATCATGATGTTTGCAAGATAGTAATGTTTCAAAAAGGTAAAGAAGTTGAATATAAAGACAATTATAAGCATGATAGTAGAACAGGAAACATGAAGTATCATCTAATAATAAAACATAGAATTTTGTTACCAGATGATGATTCTCAAGTAAATCAAAGTAAAAAATATCAGTTATGCATTGATAAAATAATGAAAAAAGCAACTCCATATCATGAAATAATGCAAAATAAATTAAAAAAGTTACTATTGAATGACTAGTTACTGATTTTTTATTATTTAATATTGTTTATAGTAAAGAGTATAGGAATATGATAAATCATATTAATTCAGTATTTATACTACCTAGTTATAAAAACATTAAAAAAAATCTTGTTACTTCTTATAAAAAGAAGGTGTTGGAGCTTAAAAATCTAATTGATACTACTTGTGAAACTACTTCTATTACAACAAATTTATGAATATCTTGTAATAATGTAGAATATATTGAAGTAATACTTCACTAGCTAACTCCAGACTTTGAGGTGTATAATATACTACTAGCTGTTAAACTCATGGATTACCTCTATACAAATGAACAAATAAGTAGCTATTTAGATAAGAAGATAAAAGAATTTAAATTATCTAAAAAAGTTTTTTGTATAGTAACTAATAATGATACAAATATGAAAAAAGCTATTAGAATTTTGAACAGTGTAGAATAACTTTCTTGTTCTACATATATACTTTAACTCATAGTGAATAGAGCTCTAAAAGAAATTGAATTATATATTAAATGAATTCGCAAACTTATCAAGTTTTTTAAATCTCTGAAACAATATCAATGTCTTGATCAAGTGTAAATTAATATTCAACATAATAAGACTAATATAACATCTATTCAATTATTCGATCCTGAGAACTTACCTAAAATTTTTTCTGGAGAGGTAATAGAAAATAATGATAATTTGAAACTATCTAAGGAAATAGAATTAAAAATTTTATGTTCTATTAGTAAAGTAAAAACTTAGTAGAACTCTGCTTACCAATTATAGAAATAGTTTTTGGTTTTGTATAAAGCAATAGAAAGGCTTTCTGCAACATTACATCTGGAAGATAATAGTAAAAAAGATTCTCATAAATTAAAATCTTTTATTCCTACAGAAAATGAATAGAAACTATTAGAAGAAATAATACAAATACTTGAGCTATTTGATAGATTAACAACTTACTTTAGTGGAGTCCAATATGCCACTCTTTCAGTTATTAATACAAGTATTGAATATTTAAAGCTTAATTATACTAGTAGTACTGAATTTAGCTCAGATAAAATTGAAGCAAACATTAATAATAATGGTATATATAATAAAAATAACAAATAGGAAAAAAAAAATAACAAATAAAAATTTTTAAAACTAAAAACCTTTTTTTTTAAATTTAGACATAATATTGTTTGATAGTGATGATGATGAAATCTCTGATGATGAACAACAAACTACCCAAGAGCCACTTTTAACACAACAAATAATTTTAAATATCTGAAAAATAATCTATGATTCCTTTTGCTATTATTGAGGTGATCTAGAAGATATTAGTTTAATTGCTACTTTGTTAGATCTAAGATAAAAGCAATAAGAGCATAGTCAAATATAACATGAAATAACATAATTGATAAGCTACAAACTGAATTTAAAACTTGGAAGAATATAACTATAACTGAAGAATTTGTTGAATATTCCAAAATAATACATTCTTCATTAACTTCTTCCTTTATAGACAAAATTTTTTTTAGTCTAGGTCAAAGTTAAACTCAAATTAATCAAGAAATAGAAATCAACAATTATCTAAATATATCAATTATATCAATTCAGCCTTTAAATACTGATATTTATGAATAGTAATATACTAAACAATATTTCTTTTCCATTCTAAGTAGAATAGCATGTAAATATTTATCCATCCCTGCTACTTCTATTCCAAGCAAATATCTTTTTTCTGATGAAAAAACTATATTACCTTCAAAAGAAATTGTTTAGAGTCTGAAACTGTTCATAAATTATTTTTTATTAAACAAAATAGTATATATTGTAATATTTGGAATTAATGCATATATTTAAAAGCAATTATTTAGTAATATTTCTAGTAAAAATAAATATTTTTTTAAAACTAAAAAAAAATTATGACTTACTGTTATTATAGGTCTAGAAAGAGTAACTTGCTAAAAAGGTAATCTTATTATAGCAATAGTTTCATAGCTCAAAATTTAGTCTATGAACTGTCTTCTGCACATTAATAAAAAAAATTAACTAGAAGATTTTGTAATAAATCATATCTTCAAACTCTAACTTAATAAAATGATACTAATCTAACAATACAAATTTTTTCTATGAAATAATATGATTTTTTTGAGTAACGATTATACTTACATTTGCTTTATAAATATTATCATAGAAATTAGTATAGGCTATACAAAGTTAATTAATTGTTTCTTGTTATATATAAATTTAAAAATGACCTACTTGCTCAGCTTTTAATTTTTTAATTATAAAAATTTTAAAAAACATATATAATATTTTTTTGATTTTTAAAAAAACCTACTCAGAAATATTCATCTCAATAACTTATAAAATTTTTTTTCAAAAATTTACAAAAGCTAATCTAACCAGATTATTAGAAACAACTAATTAACTTAATTAGTTGTTTTTTATAATTTGGTTAGATTAGCTTTTGTAAATTTTCGAGAAAAAATTTTTAAGTTATTAATATAAATATTTTTGGATATATTTTTTTAAAAAAAAATATATATAATATTTTTTTGACTTTTAAAAAAACCTACTTAGAAATATTCATATTAATAACTTATAAAATTTTTTCTCAAAAATTTACAAAAGCTGATCTATCAGATTATGAGAAACAACTAATTAAGTTAATTAGTTGTTTCTTATAATCTAATCAGATCAGCTTTTGTAAATTTTTGAGAAAAAATTTTATGTTATTGATATAAATATTTTTGAGTGGATTTTTTTAAAAATCAAAAAAATATTATATAAATTTTTTAAAATTTTCATAATTAAAATATTAAAAGCTAAGTGAGTGGGTCATTTTTAAATTTACATATTATGAGACATAATTAATTAACTTTGTATAGCCTTATAGCACAAAGATTATTTTATAAGTAAAATTTCAAGCTAAAGATCTTGTACTTCTAAATTAGAGTGTATTTGATTAATAACTATAATCAAATTCGTAAAAAAAACTTTTGTTAGTGTACTAAAAATAAAAAATATAAGAAGCAATATAGTTAAATGTCTTGCATATTGATAATTGTTACTTCATTTATTATATTATTTATTATATCAAGTAATAAATTATATTATAAAAAGAAGTGACAATTACTAATATGCAAAACATTTGATAACTAGTAAGAAGTATAAGATAATTAAAATTGTTCTATATAATTGATGCTGATTAGCTAGGCATCAGATTTTGGAGTTATATAATTTTAACTCAGATTAAACAGGTAACCTATATACTTAAGTAACACTGTAGATCAACTCAGGTGACCTATGAGTTTATCTGTCAAGTCACCTGAGCTGCATTTTTTTGAACAGATTATTTTACTACTTGTACTTTTTTCTAGTTCTTTAACTTTAACTAAAATTAGTAGTATTCTAATTTGGATATATTTTTCTTTCTTTTCTTTGTTATGAGGTCTCCAAGCTATTGCTTCAGATTTTACTCTGTTTATCTCGATATTATTCAGTATAAAAAAGCTATTTGATACTTGTATAATTTTTTGCAATACAAGCTTAAATTTTGCTACCTATGTAGTATCATCTACATATACCAGTGCTAAAATCATAGCTTTTTCTATTTTGTAGATCTACTTTTCAATATCTATTAGCTACTGTAGCTCAATTTAGTACCTTATTCCTAGTTGCTATATTCTTACTAGTAATAGATCGTAAAATATTTTCTACATTAGTAGAGAGATTACTCACTTTAGTCTATTCTGTTATTAACTATGAAGAAGTCAGTTAAGCCTTCATCTGTTATTACCATTATTTTATAGTTTTAATATAATTGCTTAGATTTTCTGAAAGTTTGATTCTTCTCATAAAGAGCTCTAAAGTATAAATGCTAACTGAATTAAAAGCTTTTCAAATATCTTGAAATGCTATTAATAGCTTCTTATCCTTTTGAATTACATCTTTAATAATATTATTTAAGATATGTATCAGTGCTATAGTGCTTTTATTAGGCAGTTCTGTGAAGTTTGCTTCTTTAAAGTTCTGCTTTTTGATAAACACTTTGCTTAATTTTTTTTGAACAATTCTAATTACAAGTTTTCTAAATGTCTTAAGTAATATTATTGGTCTAGTACTTGCTAAATTAAATTCCTAGTCTGTACTCTTAGAAATTAAATATATTTGCTCTAATTTCTATTTCTTGGGAAATTTTTCTTCATAAACTATTTTGTTTGCAAAGTTTACTAAATATTCTTTTGTTTTAAGGCTTACTTTTTTAATGAGTCTATAGCTAATTTCTGAGATACCAGGTGCTGATCTTCTTTTAGCATACTTGTAACTTCTGACTATTTTTCTTCTGTTATTCTGTTCATAATTTCTATATACTAAGCTTTGTTGATTCTTTTTTGTTCTTTATAGATATTTGCTCATTCGTGATCTAATTGCTTGAATTGATAGTTTCATTTTCTGAATTGTTCTTTAAAATACCTTTCTACTTCCCTTTTGATATCTTCACTTTTTGTAATTAGCCTCTTACTTTCAAACTTATTCTTACTTTGTACTAAGACTCTGTTAATTACAACTTATTATGAGGACTTTGAGTAGCTTGTTTAATATTTGCTTTTTACTTTTAGACATTAGTACAAATCTTTTTTCAATTTTTTCTTTTATTTCTTTTTCTTTTACAACTTGCAATTCTTTCTATACTTTTTCTTTTAATATGTTCTACTACTCTTTAATTTTGACACAAAATTCTCTATTCCAGAATTCTAATAGAAGTAGTATATTCATCTTATATTCTGCATTAAGATACTCTATTCATATGTTAAGAATTGCTCTCTCTAGTCTGTCTATATTTTGTTCTATGTCTTTAGACTCTTTTCTAAATATTCATTCTAAGACTTTAGCTCTGCTATATATTAGAAATTTCATTGCTTCTTTTTTTATTTAACTTTTGGAATCTTATGTTTTTGTTAAAGAAATGTACTTGCTTGCTACTGCTTATATTGCTTTAGCAATTAGCTTCTATTTTTTATTAATATCTGTCTCAGGTTCTGTTTCTATTTGGTTTTTTTTTTTCTTTTTTTTTCTGTATTTCTGATAATCTTTTCTACCTCTTAGCTATAGTTATACTAGTCATCTTCTGTTGCCTTATGATATTAGTATAAATTTCTTATCTTCTTTTATTTCTTCTTACTTCTTTACTTGTTTTTCTCTAAAATACCTACACTATCTAGTTGTACTCAGACTATTCTATGATCACTATTTGTTACTGTCTCTATTGATTCTATATTACTATCTAAAATAAAGCTCCTCATATCTTGTATTGTCTAAATATAGTCTATTCTAGTTGATATATTTCTATTTGATCATAAATACTTAATTAGTTCTGAGTTAGAGAATCAGAAGATTTCTATATGGCTAGTATTCTTTAATCATTTTGTAATTCTTGTCCTAGTATCTATATTTCTTCTTCCTTTACTACTCATATCTAGTCTTTTATTTAATACTGTATTGAAGTTTTCT
Source organism: Scutellospora calospora (assembly GCA_910592325.1). Lineage (NCBI taxonomy): Eukaryota > Fungi > Glomeromycota > Glomeromycetes > Diversisporales > Gigasporaceae > Scutellospora > Scutellospora calospora. Next base: position 3,921 of record CAJVPM010000443.1, on the reverse strand, counting down.
AATATCATATATACCATATTTTTCCTATTCTTAATAATTTCTTCTATTAGTATTTTGTATACTTTTCTCGTTACTTCTTTATTTTTAGATAGTAGGTATACTATCCAAACTTAAAAAACTACTCTTCTAAAGAAAAATTTAGCTTTAAGCAAATATAGGTTAAACCTTTTACAGACTTCTATATTTCTTAACTAATTCTAATTGACTAATAGTCTAATTCCTGACTCTTTTTGTTTTCCTTTTTCTGCTTTTATCCAAAAGTCTGAGAATTCATATTCTTTTGTGTTTATCTACTTGCCTTCTTGTTTTCTTATATTAGTTTCTATTATTCTAATAATATTATATCTTTCTAACTTACTATACTCTGCTAGCAGTTCTACTTTCATATTATCTACTTTAATTCTATTAATATTATGTATACTTATTTTTATAACCTCTTGCTTTCTATTTCTATCACTAATACTATCTTTTACTTATTTAACTTCTTTTCTTCTTGTATTTTCTTTGCATTCATTTTTATTTTGGTTTATACTTGTTTTTGCTCTGTTCTGTCTCTTAAGTTTTCTTTCTTAATTGACTAGAGCCTTTGTTAGTTCAACTTTGGCTAATTTCAGAAATGATTTGGAGTTTCTAGACTCCAATTATTATTAAAGCTATTTAATTTTCTTTCCAAAGCTTGAATATATTATGCTATATTATTGAAAGATTCTTTGTATTTATTTTCTTTGTGTTGTTTCTTTTTTCTTTTTTCTGCATAGGTTTTATCTCAATTTTCTAGCTTCGAATATCTTTTGTTTTCTAGCCTATTCTCTTCTTTTAAGACTTTCTTTTACAACTATAGAGAAAGATTAGCCTATTAGAAGATAGTTCTTGTCTCTTAAAGCCTTTTGTACTTAACTCATAAGTATCAAATCTTTGCTTATATCTTTCTTTAGCATAATATGTTTTATTTGATTTAGCTTCAGAGACTTCTCAAAAAAGTTTAGTATCATAATATTTAATAGTATACTTTTTTTTCTAGGCTATTTCTTATTAGTTTCTGAAAGATACTAGTGTATAGCCTTTGTTGTTTCTATTTGAATTTTTAAAAATATGTACTATACTTATACCAGTATGTTTTAGTTGTCTGAACAGTAGTATTTTATTTACATTTTATGAGATATTGAATAGCTTTGCTATAAACTATTTTCAGTTTTCTAATATCTCTTTTCTATTTGCTTCTAGTATTATACATACTAAAAGATTATTTGTAAGAAAAATAACTCAAGCTTCGATTCTTTGTACAAAACTCTTTCTTCTTTGAAAGTAACTTCTGCTTTTGTTTTTCTATAATTTTCTCTTATCATTTTAATATTTTTAATACATCTTTGATGTTTTATTGTGAAGAAGACTTGTGATCTTGATATATAGTAGAGTTTATCTTATATAGTAATAGTTTCTTTTTTATATAGAAATAGCTTTCTTTCTTTAACTAGTTTACTATTTTGTTGAAGTCTTCTTTTTCATTTAGAAGAGTTTCTTGTTTGTATATTTTTTTTTTTCTTTGTCTTTTATTGAAGCTAGCTTTTCTTCTTCAATTTGGTTAAGTATTATTACCTTTTTTCTTTTACTACTTGTTGATCACTTTTTTTAGTCTAGTTATATAGTAAAGATCTCTTCTTTTATACACTAGTTGAAATTTGCAAAAACGGCACTAAATTAGCAAATATTCAGTATATTATTCAGCAACTATTCAGCAAAATTCAGTAAACATTCAGTAAACATTCAGATGCTATTTGGTACAATCACTACTACTCAGCATTTGTGAATGCCGAGTAGTAGTGATTGTACCAAATGGCATCTGAATGTTTACTGAATGTTTACTGAATTTTGCTGAATAGTTGCTAAATAATATACTGAATATTTGCTGATTTAGTACTGTTTTTGCAAATTTCAACTAATAATACTTTTTTGCACTTTTTTTTCACTTGAATCTCTCTTATATCTTTTTATTTCTTTTTGTCTTGTGAAGTTTTTTCTTTCTTTAAACTTTCTTTTTCAACCTTTTTCTCAAATATTAGATTTAACTAATCAAATTCATCTTTCTTTTTTTTCAGTTTTAATCTAGCTTCTTCATATCCTTTTTTGCAATCGAAGTATATAATATACTATTGGTTTCCATATTTAAATTTTTCTTGGATTGCTTTGATATACTTGTTTTCTCTAAATGATCACTTGATTGACTTTTCTCTTTGTTCAATATTATCTCCTAAAATCTTGATTGCTGCTACTTTCACTCTGATCTCTTCTTTGTTTTTACATGCTTCTGAGTTAGATACTCATATACTATAGTCTAAAAATATACTACTATATCTTGACTTTTCTATTTTAGCTAATTGTTTTAGTCTATCTTCTATTTCATTTTTGTATAAGTTGTCTTCTATGCTGTTTTCTACAAGTTAAACATCTTCTATGATCTCTAATACTTTATTTTTTTCTATTTCATTAGTTATGCTATCTGATTTTTCTTTTTCTTATATATTCTGTTTTGTAGATTCATCTAATTCTATTTTTCTAATACTCTCTATTCTATTCTCAATACTTCCTTATTCCCTATTTCTATCTCTTTTGTTATTTTATTTATAATTTTTGGTTGTGTACTTACAGATATTTGCTCTCTTTCTAAGACTGCTTTGACTTTGCTAACTCTTTCTATAAAAGTAGCTCTTTCTAATATAATATACTATTATCTAGCTAAAGTGATGATATTCTTATCTACATTCTTAGCTTTTACTACTATCTTATCAAAATGATCTGCTAATCCTAGTACTGATATACTACCTTCTTAGATAATTTTTCACCTGTACTCTTTTGTTAATTTTTGAATAAAGTATTTAGAGCTTTCTGTATTCTATATCTTTTTTCTAATATTACCTTTTATTCTAAAGCTTTGTACTATATTTGATTTTAAGACCTTATACTTTTTTCTAAATTTCTTGTAGATTTTCTTTTTTGTCTGTGAATTTTCTAGTTTAGAACTTGTGTACTGCCTTTCTATTAATTGTTATATAGCATATCTTGTTAGTATTTGTTAATATATTTGTTTGTTTTTTCAATTTTCTATATGTTTGTATTATGTGAACTGATTTGCACTTCAGGGTTAGCCAAAATCTCTAATTTTTTAAGAGAAAAGTTTTTGTAGCAACTTTTCAAGAGAAAGTTTTCTGTGGTTCTTCAAGTTGTTGCTATTTTTCTTTTTCTTCTTAATATACTATCTGTATTTTTGTATTTTCTTTCTTTTTCTTAGTAGCTCTTAAGCTTGTTCTTAATAATAATTCTTTAAAAACTTTAACTTTTCTTTAGCTCTTAAAATAGTCAAAATGATCTATGGGAAGAGTTGTACTTTATTAATTTGTCTTATTATACTTCTGTTTTCATTTTGAACTAGCTATATATCTTGTTATTTGTATTATACTTCTTTATAGCTTCTATTACAGCTTTGCTATAAATAAATATATATGTTTTAGTCTTATATAGTGCTATAAGTAAAGCTAACTAGATAGTATCTAATTTTGCTTGTGTTAAAGAGGACTAATTCTCTATACTATTATTAAAGCTAATTTTCTATTTAATAACCTTATCTCTTTAACTACTTATCCAATACCTATTCTTCCTATATCTGCTTTTTTATTATTATTTTCTAAAGCTTTATCTATATAATAATAAATCACTTTTTCTTTTTTTAATCTTTTATATATATTCACAAAACTTCTTTTATTTTTTTATTCTTAACTGAGTTCTAAATAATTACAGATTTTAGACTATTTGCTATCCCTTAGATTGTCTAGCAGACAAATTTGCTTGTCTTTATATTTAATTTTAAATAAAACTTTAAATATTAATTTTAAAAATATACTTTCTAAGTAAAATATATTTTTTAAC
>CAJVPM010000442.1:0-17304 GCA_910592325.1 Scutellospora calospora | reverse complement strand
TTTCTTTGAGAAAGTTGAAGAGTTGAAATGATAACTTGGTTTGGAGTTTGGTATTGGGTTTCATTTCCTCTGTAATCGGGAAGTTAACAAGCCAGTCATATACTAGGTTAGGTTTAGGTTTGTTAGTTTTGGTATAGGGTTTTGGTAGGTCTTTAGACAGAGCTTTTGCATAGGTTGGAGTTTTGTTTTGAATAGGTTGAATTGGTGTATTATTTGCATTATTCTTTTTTGGAGTTTGTGTTTTAGATAGATCTATTTCCATGCTGTTTGGATTTGTTAGTAAGGTTTGGTTTTCAGTTTGTTTGTCTTTTGCTAAAGGGATAATTTCAATTTCCATATTTGATGAAATTTCTTTTGTAACAGTAGTAGTAGTATTTAGTTGAGGGATATTAGTATTAGTTGTTGGTATGAGAGGAGTTAGCGAGAGAGAAAGTGGGTTTTAAAGTTGTTGCTGCTTTTGGAAAGTAGAAGTTAAGTCTTTTCTGGTTGAAGAAAAATTATGGATTGCTGAGGATGTAGTGCTAGATTTAGTAGAAGAAGAAGAGTTAGTAGTATTGTTAGAAAGACAGGCATAATGATATGCTTCATTTTCATGAAATTTAGCATCATTAGTTAGTTTGTAGTTATTATTAGTAAGCTTGCATTAGATAACAAGCTAGCATTTTGAGCAGGCGTGTTGGCAGAGGATTGGTGTAGGAGATGGTGAGATACTTTCTGTAATTCCTTCCAAATTTTGGAGGAAGACCTTGGTTTTTTTGTTATTCGAGTTTGCAGCAAGAGTAATAAAGCTAGAGATGGTAATGTTGTATTCAGTGTTGTTTGCAAAGATGAAGCAGTATGGTAAGTGCCACATAGGCATTGAGTGATAGCTGAGGTTTTGGAAGTAAGAAGGAAGTGTATAGCTTTAGTGTTGCTTCAAAGAGTTTTGGTAAGGCAAGTAATATGTTTGCTTTTAGGTAGGATTGGTGTAATATTTTTTGGATCTTCTTCGTAGAAAGCTACTTCAAAAGTATCAGAGCATTTTTTATAGAAGTAGTCTAAGTCGAGAGTATCTTGAACTTCACTAGTTAATGTAGGCATATTGATAGTATCAAATTATTGGTATATGTTCCAGTGTAATGAGGTCGTAGAGAGCTTTACAAAAAGGAATAATTTGTATTGTGTAACAGTAGCTAGCTTATGTAACTTGTGTAACTTGTGTGACTTAGATCTATGTGGCTGGTGTGACTTGTGGCTAGTGTAGCACAAGTCAGGTATTGCTTAAGTAGTACAGAATACAAGTATGTAGTACTAAGTTAAAAATAGATTAAGTTGTACTATATGCAATACAAATTAAGAGTGAAACAAATATGTAAATAATTAATTTGTGTTAAATTAATTGTAGCTTAGAAAGGAAATAGTAAATTTAGTGTAATTATAAGGTTGACCAGTGATTTTTGCTAGGTTGTCACGTGACCCAATCCTGGATTTGAAGGGGTAAGGGAAGAAAAAGGAAAAATTAGTTAAGTTTTAGAAAAAAGCTTTAAGATAGTTTTTTGAAGCTAGTTTGTTGAGTTCCGGTCCATTTTGGATAAAATTTATATCAAAATGGAGCTAGTAGTGTGCTAGGCACAACTCTATTAATGAGCAAGAGCTATTAGCTTAGTAAATTGTTGTGAAATTTCCGGAAGAGCTGTTGGATAGTTATAGTAAAGTAGCTTTATATATAGAGGTCCGGAAAGTATAAAACTAGGCTATTCTAGAGCAAAATTTTGTGTAGAACAGTTTTGCTTAGTAGCCTAAAGGTTGTTTACTTAATAAAATATTTAGTTAAGGCAAAATGTTTTTGGGAAGTTTTGGTACGAGTAATCTATGGTAAGAGTTTTTTTTTATGTATAAATTCAATTTTAATATAATTATTAACAACATATTGTTAAAAAAGTTGACCTCTAAGAAAGAGTAATGTTGGAGAAGATTCTCAAAAATGTAATTTATAAGAATAGTAGTCTAATAGTAACTTTTTTTTGTGATGTGTTTTGTAAGATCTCAAGGTGCTAACTATAATTATAATTACCTCTGGGAAAAAGAAGTAGATATTGCATTTAGTAATAACAACTACTTAGTTTAGATACTTGTTGTAGACCTTGAGATAATAACTAAACAATTATATCTCAATTCATATAGCTTATATGATTATTACCTTCTACTCATATTGAAACAACTTGTGAAGCTATTGACATATTATAAGTATATTAATTTAAGCCATAATTAGTTTTAATAAAAAAGTGAAGTTCATTTATATCAGTTATAGAAGAAAATGATTGAAAATTGGCTACAAAAAGATTTAAATGATCTAACAATAATTTAATAAATTCTAAAGTATTCTGACAAAGTTGAGACATTATAGCTAGCCTATTTCTTATTTCAAATTCAGAATCATAAATATATAATTAAAGAAATCTTAGAGTTTTATCAACTAGAAGAAGAGACTCTATAGAATAATAAATTCTACCTTGTACTCAAAATATATAAACTCCATACTTATCTAAAAAAAAAAAAAAAAAAAAAAAAAATAATAATAATAATAATAATAATAATAATAATAATAATTAAAAATATTTAATATATATCTGAGTATTATTTTTTGATTAGATATACTATTTCTTATTATTCACAAGATCTTTATCTAGTTTGATACTCATAGAAATAAATATAAAAATATTATTATAGGCTCTAATATTATTGTAAAAATCCTTTCCTATATCATTATTTCTAGTAAATAAATTTCTTAAAGCTATAGTATTATTTGCTAAAATTAGCCTGTTATTAATAGACTAAAAGTTAATAAAATATATATTTAGATTTTAACATATTATATTTTTAATAACCTACTTTATTTTTTCAGATCTGCAGTATGTTTCTTGTGTCTCAAAAGAAAAGAGTCTAGTATCACAGTAAAAATATATACTTACAATATCAAAAACATGATGATTAGCTATAGTTGTCTCATTGAAATTATAAGTAATATTGTTGTAGTAAAATCTATTTTTTGCTTAAAATGAATACTGCAATCTTTGCACTCAAAAAGTATTTGCAGTTTGATATTCTTTAGAGATCTGAAACAGAATAATCAAAGAGGTAGTATTATAATTATATACAATAAAGAAATTTAAAAGCAAAATTAAGTCAAATTAATTAAATTATATAGATAATCAATAACTCTGATATAAATTTTGGTTTTTAAATCATGACAATTAGGGTATTATATATCAAATATCTAAGTAATATATTAATATATAGCCCTAATCTTAGAATTGTATATATTAATTTATTTTTATATAACTATTTTCATATTTTTTATTTATTCTAAAATAATACTCTTATCGCATTATTATCTATTATATTATTTAATACATAAATTATTATTTAATCAGCTCAATTTAATTATTAAATATATTACATATATAGTATACTAAAATTTTTATATATATCATTAAATAAATACAAATCAGAAATGCAAAGCAAAAAAAAAAACTAAAGCACTATTATAAACAATTATTAAATTATATAGATTAACAAAATTTTTATTTATATGTATTAAAATTACAAACTAAAATGCTTCTAATATATAATATTAATTTTATATAATTTTAAATTTCTAAAATTAATAATGAATAATCATATATATACATATATACAAATATATATGCAAATTTTTATTACAATTTTATAATATCAATATATATATATTATCTAATATAATAATCTAATTTCATATAATATAATCTATCTCTCTTTTAGAAATCAGATATGATCTATTGTAATATTCTCTTATCATATTTTCATATCTTTAAGACAAAAAAATACAACTAATCATAATTTGTAATGATCATTACATAGTAAATCTAATCTAATCTGTATATTCATAAAATATGATTACTTATATAATTTCTGTTTAATTAGATAATACCTTACGTATTGAATCAATACTATGTAGTATCAAATCAACAAATGATCATCCTATTAATTTCAAATTAATATATTATACTATCTATTTAAAGAATTATTTTAAGATATTGATCTCTAATCTATTTTTACAAAATAAGGAAAAGAAAAAAAAATAATGTCTAGAATTAAAACACAGTAAAATTGTGATACTGAGTTATGAAAATTAATTAATTTTGTAAGACTCTTTTTAGCTCATTATTATATGTAAATATTATATAGTGATTATGATATATTCTAGTTACAAATAGTAAAGTCTTCAATAACTGTTTTAATAGTATAATAATAACAATAATAATTTAATCATAGTTAGTTCTTGATCATGTCTGAGTTAACTGATCAGACTTCATAAAGAGTATATTTGTCTGAACAGCTATTATTTTATAATATTTGGATTTTTTTTCATAAGTTTCAGTCACATTCTCCCAATACCTCTAATCAAAAATATTAAAGCACACAACTAAAATTAAATAATATAGATAATATATATATTTACTATATCTTTTAATTTATAATATAGAAAAATTTGTCTATATTTACTTTTAATTTTTATAATTTTTAAATATTTATTTTAATAACTTAGTTAAAAAAGTTTTTAAAATTATTATAAAAGTTTTGAGTAATAAATTTTTAAAGTTTTACTTTAAAAATTTTTACTAATTTATAAAATTTTATTCAAATTTTTTTAAATTTTATATATAAATAAGGCTAAAAATAATTTTACTTCTAATACAAATATAAATTTTTATAAGTAATTTACAAAAGTTGTAATAAATAAAGTTGTAATTCTAAGACACAAATCATTAACTTTTCCTGTAGATTACTTGTACTAAAACTTCTTAAAAACATTTTATTATAACTAAAAACTTATTAAGTAAACAACCTTTAAACTTCTAAGCAAAATTGTTCTACACAAGATTTTGCTTTAGAATAATTTAATTTTATATCTCTTAGACTCAAACTCATTGAGATATTTTACTTAAACTATTAAACTAGTCTTCCAAAAATTTCTTAATTTTCTATTAAGTTAACAGCACCTGTTTACTAAAAGAGTTGTATTCAGCTTAACTCAAACTTTATTTTGATATAAATTTTACTCAAAATAGACCAAAACTCAGTATTCTACTCTCAAAAAACCACTTTAGAACTTTTTTCTTAAAATTTATTTTACTTTGTTTTTTTTCTTCTTATCCTCTCTAAAACCTGGATCTAGGTCATGTGATAGCTCAGAAAAAATCATTAGTTTATCCAAAAATTATATATTCTTTTTAAATCTCAAACTAATTTAGCACAAATTAACTATTTACTTTTTTATATTCTTTTTAATTTATACTATATATAGTACAAATCTAATCTATTTTTAAACTAATATGATATACTTGTACTCTGTACTATATTTGCTACACTAGTCATATTAGCTACCAAGCCATACTAGTTATACTAGTCATACTTTGTATTATGTTATGTTATACATATTATATGAAACAAAAAATACTACTTCACTTACTTTTTTTCAATCTCATCCTTCTAAGCTCTAAATATACCTACCTTAATTAGTCAAGAACCTGACTTCTATAACATTAACTACTACTACTCCAGATATAAGGATCATTTCAGAGTAGTAATAAATAAAAGTAAAATATCTTTTCTTTGTATTTTAGTACAAAATATCAAATCTACTCATTGCGAAAGAAATATCAAAAAATTCTACTACTTCCTTGTCCCTCTTCAACCTATTATTGCTACATGTTTTTGTAGTCAATATTATATAAGCTTTACTTCTTGTCACTATACTCTAACTTATACTACTCTAGAAAATTCTGAAGCAATAAATATTTCTTCTAATACAATCTCTGTAAAAAACTACAAAAAAATTACTGATCAACTTATCTCTTCTCCTATTACTTAATATACTTCTATTATTCTTTTTCCAGAATTTAAAGCTAATACAGCTTTTGCAACTCTTCAGACATACTCTCAATACTCACACACCTGTGTTATTAGCAAAACTAAAAATCTACTATATATCTATACTACTAATAACAAGTATGTACCTGACTACACAATTTCTATACTTTTTAAAACTTGTCTTATTTACTATACTTGTATCCCAAATATTATTAATATCCTAATTAAACCTCTTGAACAAACCAAACCACTTTCTAATAAACAGAAAAATATTATAATCATTCATGCTCTCAAGCAAATGTCATTAGCAGAAAAACTAGCTCACTACAAATTCTTAAAAATCTATAAAAAATATAATACTCAAAACTACAATAATATTGATGAAAACAACAACAATAACAATAATAACAACAATAATAATAATGACAACAATAATAATAATAACAATAATAATAGCAACAAAACTAATAGTAACAATAATAACAAACCAAACAAATGAGATAATTCTAATAACCTTGACTGGTTCAAAACCTTTCCAATTATCAAAGAAATAGAAAATAATATCAAACTTAATATATTTCTTTCTTAACAAATTTTTAGCTTTATTAAACCCTAACTTATTAATTTTTTTTCTAGCAAAATTATCCAATCTACCTCTTCAAACAAAACTTCTTTCAAATATTCTTTTAAATATCTACTTAAACTCTTGCAGATTAATATCCTGAATTCCTAACTAACTTTGTATTTAAAACAAATCCTATTATTAACAAAAATACTCCAATGCCTTTTGAAATTCTTCATAATACCTTCAAACTACTTTTAGCCAAATTTACTTCTGTACTTTTTACCAAACTTAACTTCAAAAAAATCCTTCAATTACATTATAATATACCTCTTTACATACTATCAAACTAATTACAAATATCTTTAAATCTTGCTCACTTTCACTTTTTCCTTAACTTAACCTACCAAACTATTCATGCTAAAAAGTTTGCTAAGAACTTAAACATCATACCAATTCATCTTATACTTAACTATTCTATTAGCTATAATGCTATTAACATAAATTTTCTTCAAATTAAAAATGACAACAAACTTAATATTAATATCTTTTTCAATATTCATACTAAATTATTTCTTAATATATTTCAAATTCTATTATTAAAGCCTTTTAAAGAAAACTTCGATACTTGGTTTAAAAAATTTTTTGATATCTATAAGCATTAATCAGAAAATATTATTAAATCAAAGTTTACAACTTTCTAAAACTCCAAATCACAACTATATATGCTGAGGAATATAAAAAACTTCTACCTAAAACATTTGACATTACTACTATTAACTCTCTTCAAGAGTGCATGTTACTCTACAGAAAAGCTACTCTTTTTCATATGCATACTTGCAAAGCAAATAAGGATAATAAATGCACTTTTATCCTTATAGATACTGAATATAACTTCTAAAACATCTCTATACTCTTCTTCACTAAATCCTTCAAAAGATTTCCTGCTCTACACACCAAATCTACAAATCAAAATAAAAACCTCTGGATACTTCCAAAACTTGACTTTTTTATTTTTCAAAAAAATAACTAATACTTTGCCTTCTTCAAAATTCTTACTCCAACTAGCCTATTTTATTAGCTTGCCAAAACAGCTAAGAATGAATTTACAAAAAACAACAATACTAAAACCAATATTAAATGCCAAATATATTATTTCTACTAATACTTCAAAGCTTTTTTCCACTACACTGCCCAAAATAACAAAATCCTCAACCTTTCTTCTACTCAAGCTACTCAAAAAAGTCCTATCTCAAACTACTAATATATATTACTTAGCTCGAATTTTTATTTACTTCAATATTTTTCAATACAAAAGCAATTTTCAATTACTTTAATTCAAAAAAAAATATAAAGAAATTTTTTATTTACAATCTACTTAACTTATTATCAAAAAACTCAACTTTACTCCACCTAAAGAGATTGATGAACTTGATCTTTTTAACTCTTCTTCTTCTAATAATTCTTTTTAATAAAAACTTCTGCAAACCTTATAAATGCAGCTACTACCTCTAAAATAATGATATTCTTTATATTATATAAGCTATTTTTAGAGGAGAATAATAGAAGTAAGCAGGTAGTTAAGCCTATTTCTGCAAAGGACTAATTTAATAATAGCCAGACTCAATATACCAAGCAGGCTTTGGTATTCTTCACAACTGTGAGAACTAGATATATGATAAGTGCCTTTGCAGAAGCTCCTTCCCTAGTCTTAGATTCCCTTATATCTACTTCTACTAAGACTACTACTACCTGCTATAATCTCCTTCTCCAATACTACAATCTTCTTTTACTGCTACTATTTCAATTCCTAGGCTCTATTATAAAACATCTAAACTCTCCTAAATTTTTTTTACCTCTTAAAATCTCTATTAATAACACATTAACAGAAATATACATATTTATTAATGCTTCTAATACTCTTCTTCCTAACTATACAATACTTATTAAATCTAATCTCACTAACTTTATGTACCTCCTTATTAGATCTAATTAATAATATATTACATCTTTCTCTACACTAACTTCAACCTCTACATCCATACAGATAACACAATACTCTGATAAAATATCTACTTTATCTACTATCTCTTTGCTTTCAGACCTCATATTAAATATTGTTACTCATAATATCAGAGGTTATAATACCTCTACTAAATATCAATTATAAGAATTCTACTATATTCAAAACAATTTTAATATAATTAGCATTACTGAAACTAAACTATCTAACTTCTCAACTAATAAATTCCTTAATACACCTCAATTCAAATACTTCTGATCAAAATCTCAAACCTTCAAAGAAGAAACAGGTATAATAGTCAGAAACTACCTACAATCATATATTTACAATATTCTTTGCTATTAAAGTAAAGTAATTGCTTTAGACTTCTATTTTAAAAATAATCACAAATTTAGAATTATCTCAATATACCTCTCTTCTACAAACCTAAATATACAAAACCTCACACAAAACAAAGTTATTTCATTGATCAAGTAGGCTTAATCACTAAATCTCTAACTGGTTATACTTGGTAATTTCAATATCTTTACACAATCTGATATCCTCTTCTTCTCTAAATTTAAACTAATTTCTTACCTTCACAGTTCAAACATGTATGACCTTGCAAGTTATACTAATAATCTCAGTAATACCTAGTCCAACAATAGCTCTAGTACAGAATTAACTATATATGAACTTAGGACTCATTAATTCTCTACTTTAACAATTTTAGCCTTGACTTCTCTTTATCTTCTACAAACAGTGATTATATAATACTTATCTCCTCATAGTCTTTTTTTACTACTTTTTCTGCTACATACTACAAATCTCGAACTAAATAATATATTTTTAACTACAAACAAATAAACAAAGACAAATAGGAAGAATTTTCAAACTAAATTAACTTCAACTTCTAGTCACATAGCATTTTAGCTCAGGCCTCTAATAGTGGCTCCCTCAAAACTATTTAGCACAAATCTTCATAAGTATTATTCAAATAGTATTACTATATATTCCTAACAAAAAATATACAGTTTGCAACTTTTTCTATATATTCACTTCCATTGCAACTTCACTTCACAAAGATCTAAAAACTCTTAGAAACTTGATAAAATAAATACAAAATTCTTTCAACAACTATACACTTCTATATCCCAATACTGAAGCAACTATTCTTGAGCTTAACAACAAACAAATCTTTGAAATTACTCTCTCTTTAACCTCTTTTACCTCATTCTCTGACTGTATTGCTAACACTAAATCCTACTAGAAAACACTTTTTCACACATACAACTTTAAAAATACAAAATACCTAAACTAACATATTACTAATTCTATTAATACTCACTGTAAAAATATAACTGAACAATCTACTAAAATAATTAATAGTATTCTTGATTAATATACAGACTATGTATACTTTGATAATATCAAAACACTAACTAACTTAATTACTGACCCTCCCTTTATTAAAAACTATATTAAAGCTCATTTTGAAAACTAGACTATATACAAACCTTATAACTCTTCTATCTTTAATGAACACTAAGCTTATATTTACTCACCTTATCAACAAGTATGCTCTGAGTAGTATAATTCTGTCTTTACTAAATTTTCTCTTGATAAAATTACTTTAACTATTCAACAACTTCCTAACAACAAGGCCTGTAACCCATTTGATATCAGCTATAAAATGCTTAAATATATCAGTTACAATACTACTTCTGTTATTACATCTCTCTTCAATAAATGCATATCTATTCATTCTATTCCTAAACAATAAAAACAGAGTTACATATTCCCTATTTCCAAAAACTAAACTTTGATAGCAATCTTAACAACATCAGATCTATCAGTCTAGTAGAATACATCAAAAAGCTTTACACCAAACTTCTAACAAATTATCTTAATAAAGTCTTCTCTACTTATCCAATTTTCAACTCTTACAACTATATCACCCTTTTAGTCAACAGTACTAATACTTCTATATATATTCTTAATAATTTTATAGAGAATACTTCTGTTTATAAAAACTTTTTTGGATCCTATTCTAAGACATGAGCAAAGCATATAACTCTGTAAACTCTGATCTTTTTTTTAAATCACTCTCTAGAATTCAAATGCTAACTCAACTTATTAATATACTTTCTAATCTACTTACTAATTATAACAACTAAGTTATTACTAACTTTAGTTTAATATTACTATATACTGTTCATAATAGTATTGATCAGAGTAAAAATATCACTCTACTCTTCTGGAGAATTTACTATGACTTACTTATCAATCAAATCTCCTTCTTATACTCTAGTTATACTATTTCTACCTCTTATTCTCTTTTAATTTCTCTTTTCTCTTCTCATAATATTCAAACTAGCACCTCTATTCTTGCTTATATAGACAATATCCTTTAGATTTCAGACTTCAAAAACCAACTTGAACAAATCATACAAACTGCTAGCTCTTTCTATTATATAACCAATATTACTATTAACTCATACAAATTTACTTTAATTTCCAACTTCTTATCAGCTTCTAATATACCCTATATAAACTCCTCTATTTCTACTTAACCAACTAAGATTCTATTTAAGTTCCTTAGATATTGGTTTTCTATTAACTGCAACTACTCTTTTTAAACTAAACTAATATTAAATTAAGCTATTAACTTATATAACATTCTTGACAAAAAGAAGATCACTGATAAACAGACATTCTATATAATTAATACTGTTATTATACTAATTCTTGAATATAGAAGCTACAATATTGTATTCTCACAGGCTACCTGCAACAAACTCTTTGCCAAATACTTAACTATTGCAAAACATAAAGCTAGTCTCTTCAAATAATATATATAGTATAAAAAACATCTGGGATATCTAACTTTAATATTACATAACATCTTTTTTACAAAGAATTAACAACTACTAACTTCTTAGTATTAGCATCCATATTCAACTTCAACAACTGCAAAACAATTTTTGGTCATCTACTAATATACTCTACTACTCAAATCTAATAATTGATAGCAAAAACAAAAATACTACTACATTCAAAATAATTCAACTACTGCTATATTTTAATATAACTATTTAAATAGACTCAAACCTTCAATACCTCTATATACTTAATTATCCATATAAACTAATTAAAAATTTTCTTAATAACTATCTCTAATATACTTCTTTCAAATAGCAACTATACACAAAAAAAATCATCTTTCTTGAACAACTCATATCTTCAGACAATACAATACTTCTCGACTAAACTCATCTTCTCATCTGTTAAATATCTTCCTACTGGTAGAAAACTGAAATAGTTCTCTGTACTTGAAAATACTATTCTTGCTAACTTGATATCTCATACAATCTCAAGCCAAATAACATTCTCAAATATTAATTCTCTCTTTTTCTCCACTAGTTATTTCAAAAAAAAACTATCTTCTTAGCTTTTTATATATAATAATGATAATATTATTATTAGAAAGGCTCATCATTATAACTAAGCTACTAACACCATTTTTATAATATACTAGCAAACAAATACTGATATTACTACAACCTCACTCTACTCTACTTCCCAATCTCTTATCATCTATGTTCTGGCTGCAGCCTAAACTCCTTACAAATTGCAAACTACTGTACTATTGATATTTCTGCTACTCTCTCTACTAAGTTTCTTGGTAGAAAGAAATTTGATAATATACTCAACAAATTAAAACTCAATTTATACTACTTTGACTTACTATACTCTATTACTCTCAAAAACCCAACTAACCTACCCCCCTTACCTTTAATCATAATCTCACAAAGCTCAGCACATACTATCTTTTACTCTAACTCAGCCTCTAACAAACTTGAATAGTTTGCACTAAGTAACTAATTCTTTACTAACTTTACTTTCTATACAGATAGATCAGTTTTTAATATTACTACTAACTATTACCTAATAGGTATTAGTTAGGTACAAATATCTAATAATTTAATTATTCATACCTACTCAGCTTCTATAAAAAACTAGCTCTCTTCCTACAAAGCTAAACTTATTTCAATTCTATCAGCTATTAATACTTGCTCAATAAATAGCAATATCTATATCTACACTAATTCTCAAGCTATTATATCTAAATTTATAAAAATCTCTATACACTCTCCCTAACCTAACAAAATATATTCATACAACTATTAGCCTATTTGGCATACCTTACTCAATTTAATTAAATTCTTTTCAATTAATATTATATTCTATAAAGTCTCTACATACTAAAATAATACCTTTAACAATTTTGCTAACTCTCTTGCCAAAAATCATATATACTCTGACAATTTAGACTTCAAACAGGATAACTTATACAACCTATCATATTTCTTCTAGTACAACAACTTTAATATTGAGCAACCAACTTGTTGCTTTATCAAAAATATCTGCAATACCTATATTATTGCTATGTGGTTATCTCAAAACAGAATGAACTATATTATATCAATATCTCATCAAATTGACTAAAACATAAATAGCTTTATCTCAATCATAACTATAAATATACATATAACTATACAAACTTCCAACTCTGCTAAGTTAAATCATTTTGTATTAAAAACCTTCTCAACTCTCTCCCTTCTAGAGATTGGAATCGAATTTAAATTTTAAATTCAAACTTATTTAATTTGAATTTGAATTAATTCAAATAATTCATATTAATTCGAATAAAATTTGAATTTATTAATTTATATATCAATTTATATATTAAATAGTCTGTATATTATAGAATATCTACAAGACAAGTATTTAAAGATAAAGGAGAATATACTATAAGCAGGCTAATTAAATTGTAAAGGTTAGTATTTATGAACTCTTGCTATTTATTAGATTAGAACCTATAATTAATTTAAGCATTTCTAATAACAATTTTGCTGTCAATTCATAGTACTAAATACAAAATTTAAAATTATTCAACTATATAACTTTATGAAAAAATAAATAATAATAGTTCTAGATTTTTTTAACTTATTAAGAGAGATACTATGAACAATATATTAAAAAAAAGCTAATGTATAACAAAATATCTTACAAAAGTAATATTATTAGCAATTTACTGTTAAAAAAATTGTTGTAAAAATAAGAAGTAAATTTTGTAGATATGTTATAAAGACTGTACTTGGTAATATTAAATTATACTATATATATTATAATGTATAATATACTAGTTCTAGAGTTGTAAGTAAAACTAGTAAATTTTAATATGAAACTAGTTTCACTATAAAATTTACTATTTCTAGTTTTGTGAGATAATATTTCATAGCTACTTTATTAAGAATCTAATAACAAAATTGGTGCAGTAGCTAGTTCTTTTGATGAGATATAGCATTGTAGTATTATTATAATATTAAAATTAATTCTACTACATAATTATTAATTTTACTAATAACTATTATTTTTATTATATTTTTATATATGAATATTTGAATTGATTTGAATTAATTAAAATATAAAATTAATTTGAATATTTAAGTTGATTTGAATTGATTTAAATTAAAATTAGTTTAAATATTTGAATTAATTCAAATTAATTTGAATTAAAATTAGTTCGAATATTTGAATTAATTCAAATTGATTTAAATTAAAATTAATTCGAATAATTCTATGAATTACAAATTTGATTCTAATCTCTATTCCCTTCTATTTCTAACCTTTATAACTTATACTCTTATCTATACTTTACTAACAACTACATCTTATACAACTCCTATAAACATAGCTTCCACTAGATTACTTGCCCAAATACTACATCTTTCTCTCATATTTTATCACAAACTATTAAACAAGTTATTACTAACTCTTTATCAGATCTGAGGCTCTATAAAATCACTTGCTTTCAATAATAACTACTTTAACATACCTGCCTATTACTCTCCTCTAATACTTCTTCTAACTAAACTAATATCTTTTCTACACTACAAGACTTTGTCTCTAAAGCTTTAATTAATACTATAAATCTATACAACAACTTTTACAGAATAGTATCTAATATAATTATTAAACTACTGCTTAAGCTATCTTATAATCTATACAAACAGGCTTGAAAACTATACTGTCTTAACTTATCTAATTAGAAAAATATACACAACATTTCTTGGTATTTCATATTCTAACCTTCTTTTTCTCTCAACTCCCAAAACCTATTATTATGTTCTCATATATAATTTATATTTAATTGTATCTGTAGTCTTCCTAACTAGCAACATATAAACCCTAATACATGTTCTCCAAAAAGACTTATACTCCACAAGATTAATATTTGGTCTTCTATATAAATTAAATACAGCACTTCTACTAATGATATTTTAAATATCCAAATTTAGGTAAGTTTTAACTATTCTAGTAGATCTAGATTGTAGATAAATTAGTTAATTTTTCTTTCTATAGTCTAAGCTCTATTCTTGTATTTATATTTGTAATTCTGAGCAACTCCATGTAGTTTCTCTAACAAGTTTGTCAAAAAAGGTAAGAACAAAACCTTACCTTAAAAAAATAAAAAAATAAAAGTTGTAATTCTTTAAAAGTTTTATTAAATTGTTTAATAAATTATATCTCTAAATTTAAATTAAACAAGTTTATTTTGAAATACAGATAAAATTTTTGTAAAAATTTTTTTTATAAAATTATCTATTTTTAGCTCATATATAAATCTAAATTTTTTTCTTATAATTTAAAAATAAATACTGCAAAAAGATAATCTTTATTTTTTTTTTTTTTTTTTATATTAAATAATATCATAGTCGAAACTTTATTTTTAAAAAAGTTAGAATATAAGTTCTATATTAAAGATTTCAAAACTATATTTGTATTACATAAATTTAACTTTCAGTTAAACAAGGCACCCAATATGATATTACACCTCCTATTTCCTATATAAATACTATATTTAACTATTTCAAATTAAATTTTAGTTTAGAACAGGTTGGAGAAGACCTAAAGTGTTAATCATGATATTATAAAGTTGAAGTTAATAGAGAAGAGCCTTGTAAGAACCATTTTTTAATTTTAAGTTTAAAGTTATTTGTTTGATTTGATGTGATATTTGTATTTGGAATTGATAGAGTTGTTGAATAGGAAATTTAATACATTTGGTTTTAGAAGTAATGTTTTAAGCTAGTTTCTATTTATGTTAATATTGATTTCATAGAGACCAAATATCTTGATAAAACCAGTTTAGAAGATCATTTAATAAGTTGATTAGAAGTAGTTCTGTTTGTTTTTGAACTAAAGTTTTGATATTAGTAATTGTTGTAAGTATAAAGGTTCTAGAGATTGCAAAGAGAATGTGATTTTATTAGGGATTTGAAAAGTTTAAGGTAAAGTGTAAAAGAATATTTAAAAGATTTGAAGCAATAATTGTTGTAATTTTGAGTGAAGTTAATAAATTATTAATGATATTAATAAGTGATTGATTAATATTAGAGTTATTTTTTTTCAGATAAGAATGTATAAGGTGTTTTTAGTATTTAAACATTGTGTACAGTTTGATTTTTTTTTTTTTTTTTTAAGGCGGCTTATATTGCCGAAAGAATTTTATTAGAATTATTAACAGGATTATATATTAATAATCCCTACTGTTTGTAATTACATGAAGAATATACAACAAGCTACACATATAACTTTAGTCATTATCTATTTTAATTAGTCCACCACACAGGTATTAGGCTATCTGATTGGTTCTATACTATGCTGCTATACCTGTAACCCACCTGTGAGTTACCTATTTAAATACTCTGTTCATTAATCTATACAAATTCAACCTAATGTCACTGCAACACCTAACCACTTAAGCTAGCTAGCTCATTATAGATCTATTTATCCAAATAGCTTAAGTCCTCTTAGAATGCATTGTACCAGACACATTGTTAGTACCGTAGAGCCAGTTTATCTTGAAGCAAACCTACTAGAGGATCTGTACTCATTTTACTAATTCACCTAGCTTAGACCTTTGTAGATGTTTGTACAACCCTAGATTCCACTGTGGTCTTCCACTAGTCAGTCAACCTCATCCTTTTAAGTATCCAGCTAGTTCCAGTTACTCTTCACTCAGAGACCTCGAAACTTTCTACCTTTATTAGACTAAGTTTTCTTCCCAGAACAGACTTTAGCTGATGTAGTCCTGTCAGAAGGCTATACTACTTCACTGACTTGGGATTTCTACTATGCAGGTCCTCTGCTCATATATTCTATCAAGATTTATTCATGTAATATTATGCTACACTTCCAAGTTCTAATTGATTTAGTACAACTCAATTTACAGATTTACACCCTCAGAAATAAACAGGGTTTACTGTAACATATCACAAGATCTGAGAAATTATTCAAATTCGTTGATAGTGGAATTTGAACCCCAGACCTATTGTATGGCAGTTCTACAACCTAACTACTATACTAGGTCACCAGACCTTTGTGTACAGTTTGATGTAGTATATAAATAAGAATAGTGAATATTGAGATTTTGCATAGTAGGTAAGTTATTTGTTAAAATTTTGATGTAAAAGGAGTATTTTAGAGAATTGTTTTTAAAGAATTTAAGATTTTAAACATTAGAGCCTATTTGATATCAATAATACTATCAAAGAATTTGAGTATAGACCAAGTAGAGAGTTCTTGTATTATGATAGTATTTTTGATAAAAGTTCAAATTTTCATTGGTATAAGGAAGTTATTCTAGTTAAAATATATTGAGTAGTTAAAGAGAAGAGATAAGAATTTGATTATTGGTTTGATAGTACTTTGTTTTGCTAATAGATCAGCTTGATTATGAAGAGAAATATTAGAATGAGATTTGACTTTGATAAGTTTA
>CAJVPM010000441.1:0-17317 GCA_910592325.1 Scutellospora calospora | reverse complement strand
TTTATTTAGATTTGCTTTCTGTTTGAAAACAACATTATTTAGCTATATACTATCTAATGTCTAATTTTTTAAGCCCTAACTTACCTGGTTATCCTAAAGATACCTATATATGATCTGTTATAGTAACCTTTGTTTTATACTAAAGTAGCTAAAAAACAATAGACTACAAATTAATATAGGAAGAATGCTACAGCCTATCATAACTAATTTTACATTCAATTAGTTAAAATTCCCTTCTTTATTTCTCTTACTATGCTATCTATCACTATTTTAAGACTAATATTACAACTTTCTGTATTTTCATCTATTCTGCAATTTGTTTTTTTTCTTGATGCTCTTTCTTTTAGAATATTTTTTCTTTTTTCCTTCTAAGTATATTTTTCCTTCTTGAAGATTTTTTCTCTTTTCTCTTAAGCTTCTATATCTTTGTATTAGTTTTTCCAAACTTCCTTATACATCAGTTCTGTCCATATATTCCAAAACAGGCTTCAAAATCTAGTTGTTATACTTTCAGATTTGATAATATTTTTGATTTTTTTGGTATCTTCTTCACATAGTATATCTCTTAACTACTCTTTTCTCCTTTGTTGCTTTGTTTTTTGCTCATATTGAATTGCTTAAACTATGCTTCTTAAATCCTAGTTTTCTTCTTTTCTTTTATCTTTATCAAGCCATTTCTATGCTTCATCTTCAATTTTTTCAAGTACTTAGTAAGCTTTTTCACAAGTAACTAAGTGCTCAATTATTTCTTTTTCTTTTAAGCATCTTTTGTATAAGCTATCTCTATACAATTTCAGCTTCCTAAAGTTTAGTATTTCTACTGTTGATAGGAGATTTTTGATGTATTTGATTTTGAATAATCATAAGTAGTTTACTTCAGTATTTTGGTATTATTTGCGATAGCTTTCAAGTATACCCTTAAAAGCTTTCCAATTCTGTTTCTAGATTCTTGTTTAGTGTTCTGTATTATTTTTCTTTTTTAGCCAAGTCCATTCAGCTTTATATATCATTTGAACTGTCTTTTTAACAAAAGCTCTTAGCAGAGTTTTCAGACTAAGCTCTTTTCATTTAAGAATAAACTTTATATTACTGTTGCTAATATTGTTTAGCTCTATACAGTTTGCTTTATGTATTCCTTTCTTTGCGAGTAAGTCTGTGAAGTTATTATATGTATCACTTGAGTAGCTTTTAACCTTTGTCAATATTAGCTGAACTGATTTATTTTTGCAAACCTTCTTAATTGCACGCAGAATGTTGTTGTTTTTGTACTTTAATCACTCCTGTATCTTCTCATTCTTAAGACACTTCTCAATTGCAAAGATTGCGTAAGTGCTATCTATTCTTATTTCTACTTTGTATCTATTAGGAACTAACAAAACTATTACTAAACAAGCTACAAACTCTGCACGTGTAGATGAGAACTAGTTTTCTATCCTTCCCTTATAACTAAAAACTATACCATTTGCACTATCTATTTGAACTATACTAAATCCTATCTTTGTTTTATTTCTGGTATCTTCACTGAGTGAGCTATCTGTATAAAAGACTATTTCTTTTTTTTCTCTATTTGCTTCTAGTCTCTCTTTTAGTTCTGCTCTAATTCTTGTATTCTGAATAATCTGATTAATTAGCTCTGCTTCCCAACTACTTTTTACTTCGATTTGCTTTAGATTCTTGACTTTCTTGACTTCCTTTGCTTTGCTTTTTTGGATCTCTTTTCCTATTTTTCCTAGATACTTCTTATTGAATACTACTTCTAGTATGTTATTTTTCTTTCATATAAAGCTTAAGATATTGTAGATTTCCTTTAATGCCACCTTTTGTTTTTGGCTATTTTTCCTCAATTTAATTTTTTCTCTATATATTTCTTGTTGACTGCATCCTTCCTATGAGTTTTCTTGGTCTTCTTTCCAGATCTCAATTTCTACAAGCTTTTTTTCCTTTCTGATAATATGACCAATTTTGCTTTTTTTACCTTCTTTACTTTTTATGAGTACTCATTCTTTCTTCTTTTTGTTAGCAAAAATTTTCTCTTCAGTTTCTTTTACTTGAAATCTCTTTCTCTTTTGATATTCCTCCTTTATTTCTCTTGATTTTTTGTCTTCTAGAATTTCACTTTCTAAGGCTTGGAACCACTTTGCTTTTCTTCCAATATGTCTCTTTTCTTCTCTTATTTTGAGCTGTCTTCAAGTAATCATTCTTACTTGTTCATTGTCTAATAATTGATTTACATACCATAAATTAAGCTTGCTTATACCTTCTTATGCTTCTTTTATATTACATTTATTAAGGATATTACTAATGAGATAGTTTTTTCTTTCTTGAAGGTTTATAAGGTTCTAGCTTGCTATAAAATTATTTTTTGTGATACTTAGACTGTATTTTTTTGCATGTTGTATTATTGTAGCTCTAAGGTTTCTGTACTTGGTTTTTTTAATTTGTATTTTCTGCTGTAAGTATATATTCTAGTATATTTATTTCTAGTTGTGACTGCTTTAATCTCATTAACTAGTTATGCCTAAAATGCTGTTTGTATTTATTCTTACAAAGAGCTCTGATATATAGTACTCTATATGTTTTTGCTATAGGTTTACTATACCAAATATATTTCTATGCCAAAGAGTTGCATTCGTACATGTAGATAGGAGCTCCAGTTTTCATTTGATTAGTCTGAGCATAGGCTAGTATATCATATTACATGATTTTTTCTTTAAGCAGATATTTGCAAGTAGATATTCAAGCTTTAGTAGCAAAACAATATTGTTTATATATATTATCTGACTTGCTAAGAGTTTTTTGTATTTTAGTATACAAATTAGTTTTCTACTTCCTTTTTGTAGTATAAGATACTTGTTCTCTTTTATTTTTTTAAGCTTATTTAAATACCTAGGAACCTTGTACTTTCTTCTAGTTTTTTAGTTTTTACTTGGCTTGAAAGTATTCTGATTTATATGAATTCATCCTCTTTTTTTTGCTTATAAGGTCTCTAAGCGATTGCTTCAGACTTTGCTCCATTTATCTCAATGTCATTTAGTATAAAAAAGCTGTTTGATACTTAAATAATTTCTTGCAATGCATGCCTAAATTCTGCTACTCATGTAGTATCGTCTGCATATGCTAATACTAAAATCATAGCTTTTTCTGTTTTGTATGTTCAATTTTCAATATCTATTAGCCACTGAAGCTTCATTTAGTACCTAATTCCTAGTTGCTGTATCCTTACTAGCAATAGATTATAAAATATTTTCTATATTAGTAGAAAAATTACTTCATCGTGATCTATTCTATCTCTAGTTAAGAAGAAATCTGTAGAGCCTTCATCTGTTATCATTCTTATTTTGCAATCTTGATATAATTGCTTAATGAACATGTTTAGGTTTTCTGAAAGTTTGATTCTTCTCATAGAAAGCTCTAAAGCATGGATACTAACTGAGTCAAAAGCTTTTCGCATATTTTGAAAGGCTATTTTTCTTTTTGAATTGCATTCTTGATAACATTATTTAGAATATATATAGATGTTATAGTACTTTTATTAGGTAGTCCTGTAAAGTTAGCTCCTTTTAGAATTTGCTTTTCAACGAAGACTTTACTTAGCCTTTTTTGAACTATTCTGACTACAAGTTTTCTGAATATTTTATATAGCATTATTGGTCTAGTACTAGCCAAGTTAAATTTCTAATCTATACTTTTATGAATTAGGTATATTTGCCTTAGTTTCTATTTCTTAGGGAATCTTCCTTTGTAGACTACTTTGTTTGCAAATTTAACCAAATGTTCTTTGGTCTTAGAGCTTACTTTTTTTAAAAGCTTGTAGCTGATGCCTGAGATACTAGGTGCTGTATCTTCTTTTAGCATACTTGTAGCTTCTGACTATTCTTCTTCTGTTATTTTTTCTATGATTCCTATGTACCAAGCTTCATTAATTTTTTCTTGTTTTTCGTAGATATTGGCCTATTCTTGATCTATTTGTTTGAATTGATATCTTCGTTTTCTGAATTATTCCTTAAAATATCTTTCTACTTCTCTTCTGATATCATTACTCTAACATTTTGTTTTCAAACTTATTTTGACTTTGGACTAAAACTCTATCGACTATAATCTTGTTATGAAGATGTTTGAGCAATTTGTTTAATATTTGCTTTTGGCTTTTAGATATTAGTGCAAATCTTTCTTCTATTTTTTCTTTTATTTCTTTTTCTTTTGCAGCTTGCATTTCCTTCTGAGCTTTTTCTTTTAATATATTCTACTACTTTTTAATTTCAGTACAATATTTTTTGTTTCAGAATTCTAGTAAGAGTAGGATGTTTGTCTTGTATTCTGTATTAAGATACTCTATTCGTACATCTAAAATTGCCTTCTCAAGTTTATCTATACTTTGTCCTATGTCCTTAGATCCTTTTCTGAATATCCTTCCTAAGACCTTTGCTTTGCTATATCTTAGTGATTTTGTAGCTTCTTTTCTGATTTGACTTTTTGAGTTTTGTGTTTTCATTGAAGGAATATGCTTACTTGCTGCTGCTTGTATTGCCTTGGCTATTAGCTCTTATTCTTCGTCAATATCTGTTTCAGACTCTATTTCTTCTTGGTTTTCTTCTCTTCTTTTTTTCCTTTTCTTTGCATTACAAATAATTTTTTCTACCTCTTGACTATAACTATTCCAATCTTCTTCTATAGCTTTGTAGTACTGGTATAGCTTTCTTGTTTCTTTTTGTTCCCTCTTGCTTCTCTGCTTGTTCTTTTCTAAGATACTTGCACTATCTAATTGTAGCCAGACCATTTTATGATCACTATCTGTTACTATTTTCATTTGTTTTATATTACTATCTAAGATGATATTCCTTATATTCTGCGTTGTCTAGATATGATCTATTCTTGTTGATACATTACTATTTAACCATGAATATTTAATTAGCTCTAGGTTGCAGAATCAAAAGGTTTCTATATAGTCAGTATTTTTTAGCTATTTTGTGATTCTCATGCCAGTATTTGAGTTTCTCTTTCCTTTGCTACTCGTGTCTAGTCTTTTATTTAATACTGTGTTAAAGTCTCTTAAGATCATATATATTGTATTTTTTCTGTTCTTGATGATTTCTTCTATAAGTATCTTGTGTACTTTTTTCATTACTTCTTTATTTTTAGGAGGTAAGTATACTATTCAAACTTGAAAAACAATTCTTCTAAAGAAAAATTCAGCTTTGAGCAAGTATGGGCTAAATGTTTTATACACTCTAATATTTGTTAACCAATTTTGATTTACTAGTAGCCTGATTCCTAACCCTTTATGTTTTCCTTTTTCTGTTTCTGACCAAAAGCTTGAGTAACTATGTTCTTTCGTATTTATCTATTTGCCTTCTTGTTCATCTATATTAGTTTCTACTATTCTAATTATGTTGTATCCTTCTGACTTACCATACTCCGCTAGCAATTCTACCTTTGTATTGTCTTCTTTAATTCTGTTGATATTATATGTATCTATTTTCATGCTTACTTGTTTTTTTTGTGCTATCTCTGTTATCATCACATAACCTTCTGCTTCTCTCACTTCTCTCTATATTTTCCTTGTATTTTGCTTTGTTTTGGTTTGTGATTGTATCTGCTCTAAGTTGTCTTTTAAGTTTTCCTTCTTGATCGACTAAAGCTTTTGTTCGTTCAACTTTAGCAACTTTTAGGAGTGACTTGGAGCCTCCAGGCTCTAGTTATCTTCAAAGCTACTTAGTTTTCTTTCTAAAGCCTGAATACGTTAAGCTATATTATTAAAAGATTCTTTATGCAAATTTTCTTTGTGATATTCTCTTCTTCTATCCTCTGTATGAGTTTCGTCTCACTTTTCTGACTTTTTGAATGCTTGATTTTCTAGTTTGTTTTCCTTTTCTAAAGTTTTCTTTTCAATTTTGTAAGGTAAGATTTGCTTGTTAGAGGATAATACACGTCTTTTAGAGTTTCTTGTACTTGGTTCATTGTTATAAGATTCTTGCTTGTATCTTTCCTTATTAAAGTACTCCTCTATTAGTTCTACTTCAGGTATCTCTTAGAAAAGCCTAGTATCATAATATTTAATAGAATACTTTTGTACTTGAATCATTTCTCTTTGATTTCTGAATAATACCAGTGCGTAGCCTTTGTTTTTCTATTTGAGTTCTTGAAAATATATACTGCACTTGCACTAGTATGTTTTAGTTGCCTGAATAGTAATACCTTATTTATATTTTATAGTATATTATATAACCTTGCAATGAACTGTTTTCTATTTTTGAGTATCTCTTTTCTGTTTGATCCTAGGGTTATATATACTAAGAGCTTATTTTAAAAGGGATGACCCAAGCTTCAATTTCTTGTACAAAGCTACTTCTTTTTTCGAAAGATACTTCTGCTCTTGTTTTTCTGTATTTTTCTCTTATCATTTCAATATTTTTAATACATTCTAAGTGTTTAATTACAAAGAAGACTTGTGATCTTGTTATGTAATAGAGTATATCCTATATAGTGATAGTCTCTTCTTTGCTTGGGTATAATTCTCTTTCCTTGGTTATATTGTTTATTCTACTAAGGACTTTATTACTAGTTAGAAGAGTTTCTTGCTCGTACATTCTTTTTTCCCTTTGTCTTTTGTGACTGACACTTTTCCTTCTTCTGTTTGATTATATGCTATCTCTATACTCTTTTTGCTTGTACTACCTGTTGAACACTCCCCTCTTTCAGTTTGATTATACAAAGTGGACCTCTTCTTTTATATTTCTGCGAGTTCTTTCTTTGCTTGAGTCTCTCTTTCTTTTTTTTCTTTTATTTTGCTTTGTGTAGCTTTTTTTTTCTTTAAGTTTTCTTTTTTGACCTTTTCCTCAAGTATTAGATTTATTTAGTCAAATTCATCCTTCTTTTTTTCTAGTCTTAACTTGGCTTCTTTGTAACCTTTTTTACAGTTGAAAGTAGATAATACATCATTAGTTTCTATTTACAAATTTTTCTTAGATCACTTTAATATACTTATTTCCTCTTAGAGACTATCTTATTGATTTTTCTCTTTGTTCTGCATTGTCTCCAAAAATCTTGACTACTGCTACCTTAGCTTTGACCTCTCCTTTGTTTCTACATACTTCTGAGTTCAGTACCTATAAACTGCAATTTAGAGATATACTGCCATATTTTGCTTTTCTTATCTCCACTAGTTGCTCTAATCTATCTTCTATTTCATTTTTATATGATGTATTTCTATGCTATTTTCTACTAGTTGGATGTCTTCTATACTTTCTAGTACTTTGGTTCTTTCTGCTACCTTTTTGTTGCTATTTACCTCTTCTTGATATTGAATAATCTGTCTAATATTTTCATGTAATTCTACTTTTTTATCTCTATTTGCTTCTGTAATTATTGCTTCTTCAGTTCCTATTTCTATTTCCTGTATTGTTTTATTTAGCTTTCCTAGTTGCATACTTGCTAATTCTTGCTCTCTTCCTAGAACTTCTTTAATTTTGTCTATTCCTTCTGTAAAAGCAGCTCTTTCTAGTACAACACACTACTGTTTTGCTAGAGTAATAATATTCTTATCAATATTCATTACCTTCACAACTATTTTATCCAAATGGTCTGCTAGTCCTAATACTGATACACTACCTTCTTCCTAATACTGATACACTATTTTCTTAAATGATTTCTTTACTATACTCTTTAGTTATTTTCTTAATAAAATACTTAGAGCTTTCTGTATTCCATATGTTAATCTTTGGCTTATTTTGTAAGCTAGATTTCTTCTATTTTGATCTGTTTTCTTGAAGTGACTTTGTCTTTTTGACCAAATTCTCTGAGTTTTTTTCTGTTTACCTGTGTTTTTTCTGATTTCTGTTGTATATACTTTCTTTCTATTAGTTAATATGTAACACATCTTATTAGTTCTCAAATCATATTTGTTTATACCGTTTTCTATATATTTGTATTATAATAATTGATCTACAATTCAGGGTAATTCCAAATTTCCAAAAAATAATAAGAAAAAAATTTTTCATCGAGATCTTCTGTTTCTAGTTTTAAAGTAGTCTATCTGGTTGTTTCTTGCTTTTGTTCTTTTAGTACAATATGTATATTTTTTAGTTCTCTTTCTTTTTACTTAGTGCTCTAAGTACTGTTTCTTAGTAAAATTTTCGAGTTAACTTGGTTTTTCTCTTAGCTCTGAATTTGGTCAAAATGATCTATAGAAAGAGTTGATTATCTTTAAAATTTTAACTAAATATAGAAAATATACTATATATCTAAAATATTATAAGCTTTATAATCAATCTAAATTTAGGTTTTCTTAGTCAACTCTTTCTGTAGATCATTTTAACTAATTTTGGAGCTAAAGAAAAAACAGAAATAAATCAAAATCTAAACTAAGAAATAGTATCAGAAGAACTAATTAAAAGAAAAATAACCAGAAACTACACATATTATATTAGAAGAACAAGAAAAAGTTTTTTCTTATTTCAAAAATAAAATGAGAAATAAAGAAACCTCAAAAGAAAATTCAAAAAATTTTTTAATTTTTGAGAAATTGTTGTTACTTGAAATTGCAGATTAGATCATGTGATACAATTACATAAAAATTAGGTAAACAAACAAACACGTGATTAAAATTGCTAGAATATGATATGAAGCTAACTAATAGAAAAGAAGTATACAAAATGAGAACTGAAATTTTTACAAGTAATCAGAAAAAACTGTAGAGAATCAGAAAAAAAAGACGAAGTTACTTTAATATAGAAAATAGAGAGTTAGTTAAAGAAGAGAACAAAAACAAGATAGATAGTAAAAACAAATATATGGAATACAGAAAGTTCAAAGCACTTCATTAAGAAGATAACAAAAGAATACAGAAGAGAAATAATTTAAGAAGGGAGCACTTCAGTACTAGGTCTTGCAAATTACTTCAACAGGATAGTAGCAAAAGCAATGAATATAGATAAAGAAATTATTACTTTAGCAAGGCAATAGTGCATAGCACTAGAAAGAGCTGCCTTTACAGAAGGAATAGATAAAGTTCAGTTAGTACTAGATAAAGAGCAAAATATGAGGAATATACAACAAGAAATAGTAAATAAAATAATAAATAAGATAGAAATGCGAATAGAAGTACTATTACCAGTAGAAACAAGAATTACTATATAAGTAGAAGCTCCAAAAGACCCAAGACAACTTGTACCCTTCCAAAATAAAACTAATAATATATCAAAAGGTATAAAAGCAAATAAGATAGCAGAAACTATAGAAAATATACAGCTGGTAGAAAGTAGCAAAGAAATCTGCTCATTAAAAGATGAGATAAAAGAATGTTTAGAAAGATTAGTTGAAGTAGGAAAGTCAAAATATGGCAGTATATCATTAGAATATAGCTTATGGACACTGAAACTAGAATTATGCAAGGATAAAGAAAAGTTTAAGACAAAAGTAGCTGCAGTTAAAATTCTGAGAGATAATGCAGAACAAAGAGAAAAGTCAATCAGATAGTCATTAAAAGAAAACAAACATATTAAAGCAATTCAAGAAAAATTTGCAAATAGAAACTAATAGTGCATCATTTATTTTGACTGCAAGAAGGGATACGAAGAAACTAAATCAAGACTAGAAAAAAAGAAAGACGAATTTGACTAGCTGAATTTAATATTAGAAGAAAAAGTTGTGAAGAAAAGTTTTAAGAAAGAGAAAAAAGCTGTATACAACTCTAAGAAAGAAAAAGAAATAAGAGAAAATTAAGCAAGACTCGAGCTTAAGGAAATATAAAAGAGAAGAGCTACTTTATACAATCAAGTTGAAGAAAGCAAATCTTCAACAAACAGTGAGAATAGAAAAAGAAAAGAAGTTGCAACTGATCAAACAACAGAAGACAAACTAGCTCTTAAAAAAAATAAAGAGAAAAAAAGAATTTACGAGCAAGAAACTCTTAGTGAAGAAGAGAAAAACTTTTGAAAAAACTAATATTTAAACAAAAAAGAAAGATGCATCACTAAAACAGAAGAAGCGATTATAGTATGAGATATACTTCACTATGTGACAAGATCACAAGTCTTCTATGCAACTAGATATCTTGAATGAGTCAAAAATATTGAAATGATCAGAGAAGAATCAGGTAAAGTAAGAGCAAAAATACTCTTTGAAGAAAAAAATAGTCTAGTTCAAGGAATGGAAATCTAGGCTATTCTTCTTACAAATAATCTGTTGGTATGCATAATACTAGGATCAAATAGAAGAAACCTATTAGAAAGTCACAAGCAATTTATGCTAAAGCTATTCAATATCCTACAAAATATAAATAAAGTATTGCTATTTAGACAGCTTAAACATACTGAAGCAAAAGTAATACATGTCTTCAAAAATTTAAATAGAAACAATAAAAGCTATGCATTAGTTTCTTTTAAGAGCTAAAAAGAAATAATACGAGTACAAAAATTTAGTATTAGCTACTACAATACAAAGCTATTCTGGAAAACACTAGAAGTAGTCATAAGTGAAACACTTTGTTCAGAAGAAGAAAGTCAGCAAGAATACTACAGATACAATCAACAAACAAGTTCAGGAAGAAAAGAATTAATTCAAAACAAACAAGATTTCTCAGAGAAAAAAGGAAAGTTTAACATAGCATGAAAGAGTGAAATAGGAAATAAGTTATATACAAGATTAGAGAAAGAAAAGAACTTTTCTAATGAAAAACGAAACAAAGAGCTATATAAAGAAGATGACTATACAGAATTTCTCTTATATATAGTACAATGAATACAATATTTAGAAGGAAAACTAAACAGCTTTGAGAGTAATTAGGGACTAGAAGCCTCAAATCACTCCTAATATTAGCCAAAGTTGAATTAATAGAAGCTTTTGTCTACTAAGAAGGAAAACTTGAAGGACAAAATAGAGCAGAATTAAATCAAAACAAAAAAAAAGAAAAAAAGAGAAACAAAAAAAAGGAGAAGGAGGGAATAGAGATATAAGTAGCAGTGTAAGCTACAACATACATATTAGAAACAGAGAGAGAGAGAGTATAAAGATAGGAACATACAATATCAATAAGATAAAAGAAGATAATATGAAAATAAAATAGCTAGTAGAGTTTAGTAAGTCAGAAAGGTATAATATAATTAGATTATTGAAACTAATATAGGAGAATTAAAAGGCAAATAGATAAATACAAAAGATTACGGATACTCAAGCTTTTGAACTAAAACAGAAAAAGGTAAAAAGAAAGGGTTAGAAATTGGATTACTAGTTAATCAAAATTAGATAAAAAATCTAGAAGTATATAGAAAATATAGCCCATACTTGCTCAAGGCTAAATTCTTTTTTAGAAGAGTAATTCTGCAAGTCTGAATAGTCTACTTCTCACCTAAAAATCTAAAAGTAACAAAAAAAGTATACAAAATCTTAATAGAAGAAATCATTAAGAATAAAAAGAATATGCATTATATAGTTTTAGAAGATTTCAATACAGTACTAAATAAAAAACTAGATATGAGCAGAAAAGGAAAGAGAAATGCAGATTGTGAAACAAAAATTATGAACTGGCTCAAAAATACTAACTATGTAGAAGTCTTCTGTTTTTGTAACTCAGGACTATCTAAGTATTCATAATAAAATAGTAAGGTATCAACTAGAATAGATCATATATAGACAACGCAAGATATAAAAAGTTTTATTTTAGATAGCAATATAGATGAAATAGAGACAATTACAGATAGTGATTATGGACTGATCTGAGTTAAACTAGATAGTTCGAGTTTTTTAGAAAGAAAAAGACAAAAAAGCAAAAAGAAACTAAAAGAAACAAGAAGACTTTACTAATACTATAAGGCAACAGAAGAAAATTAGAATGATTATAGCCAAGAAGTAGAAAGAGTAATCAGAAATGCAGAAAAAAGAAAAAAGAAAAAAAGAAATAAAATAAACAGAGAAGTAGAAATAGATATTGATGAAGAGTAGGAAACAATTGCAAAAGCAATACAGGCAGTAGCAAGCAAGTATATTCTATCAACTAAAACCCAAGACTTGAAAAACCAGATAAGAAAAGAAGTGACTAAGTCTTTAACATACAGTAGAGCCAAAGTCTTAGAAAAAATATATAGAAAAGGAGTTAAGGATATAGAACAAGATATAGATAATCTCGAGAGAGCAATATTAGATACATGTATAGAGTACCTAAACACAGAATACAAAAACTGTATATCATATCTGCCTGAGTTTTAGAATACATAATACTATAATGAAATAAGAGAATAGTAGAATATACTTAAAGAAAAACACGAAAAGAACTGCAAGCTGAAAAAGAAAAAGAAACAAAAGAAAGAATAGAAAAAAGATTTATGTTAATATCTAGAAATCAAAAGCAAATACTCAACAAACTTCTCGAACGCTCTTATAATAAAATTGTAGTCGATAGAGTATTAGTCTAGAGCAAAGATAAATTCAAGAACAAGAAATTAGTCACAGAAAGTGATGAGATTAAAAGAGAAGTGATAAAGTATTTTGAAGATCAATTCAGAAAAAGAAATCATAAGTTTAAACAAATAAACGATGAATAGACAAAAATTTATGAAGAACAAAAAAGGATTGACAAGACTGGTATACAAGTATTATGAGCAAAGTAACTGAAGATGAATAAACAGAGGTTACTGATATGCTAAAAGAGGATATAGCACCTAGTATTTTGAGAATTAGCTACAAGCTCATTAAAAAAGTAAATGAAAAAACTAAAGAATATTGCATAAAATTCGCAAATCGAATAATATGAGAAGGAAAGTTCTCTAAAAAGTAAAAGCTAGGACAAATATATCTAATTTCTAAAAGCACAAATTGTGAATTTAACTTAGCAAGCACTAGGCCAATAATGCTACTTGAGACTTTTAGAAAACTAGTAGTCAGAATAGTACAAAAAAGACTAAGTAAGGTATTTGTTGAAAAGAATATTTTAAAAAGTGCAAACTTCACAGGGCTCCCTAATGAAAGTACTATGGCATCTATATATGTTCTAAATAATATTATCAAAGATGCAATTCAAAAAGAAAAAGATTTGTAGATAGCATTTCAAGATATGCAGAAAGCCTTCGATTTAGTTGGCATATATGCTTTAGAACTTGCAATAAGAAGAATAAAATTGCCAAAAAATCTAATTACTTTCATTAAACAAATATTTCAAGATCACAAAATAAGAGTGATAACAGATGAAGGCCTAACTGATTTTTTTGTAGCTAGTAATAGTATAGACCAAGAAGAAGTAATCTTACTATTAATATAGAAAATCTTCTACAATATACTACTAGTAAGAATACAGTAACTAGAAATAGGCTATCAGATAGAACTCTAATAGCCAGTAGATAATGAGAAAAGAAAATTCAAAACTGAAAAGGCTGTGGTCTCAGTGCTTGCTTATGCAGATAATATTACATGAGTAGCGAAGTCCAAAACAGCACTACAAGAAATTATTCAAATCTCAAATAGCTTTTTTATACTCAATAATATCGAAATAAATAGTATAAAATCTGAAGCAATAGCTTGGAGACTATATAAGCAAAGTACAAAAGAAGCCTTCATACAAATTAGAACTCTACCTAGCCAAGTCAAAGTAAAGAGGCTAGAAGAAAGCATTAGGTTTTTAGAAGTCTGAATAAGTTTAAAAAAGTAAGAGAAAACTAGCATACTTCATTGCAAAAAAGAAGTAAGCAAGATAACATGCATTCTAAGATACAAAAAACTCTCTGCAAGCTAGATAACTTATATAAACAATATAGTGCTCCTCTCTAAGCTCGAATACCTCCTAGCTAATATATGCTTCAAGAAAAAAGCATGTGATTTAATACATCAACTGATGTTTAGACTTATAAAATGGAAACTCGAGCTTTTCTCAACATGTGCAAATGCAATCCTCTAGTACAAAAAGATTTTTGCAGTAGTAAGCTTATAGCAAAAACATATCGAACACTATATATCAGAACTTTTTATAAAAATAAACTCTAACAGAATCATAGGCATAATAATAATAATAAGATTAAAACAGTCATAGCTAGACATAGGTATAGCAGGATATATATTACTATCTAAGAATATGAAGTGAAAGAAAACAAAGTACAAAAATCTAGGAGCTAAAATATTACAATACACAAAAAAGCTAGAGCTAAGTATTGCAGAAAATAAGTTTACAGAAAGATAGAACTTTGCAAATATACAAGAAGAAGAAAATTACTTAATTAGTAATATTCTCAATAAATATAATATAAAAGAAGTACAAACAGAAATAAGTAGACTCAACTTATGATATATAAATCAACTTCTAGACGATAATCAGGAGAAAATAGTTACCTGGAAATAAGAGAAGGAAAAAGACATATAGGCAAAAAAGCAAAGTGGTTTAAGGTATTAGAGAGGAAAATACTAAAAAACTAGGAATCAAAAGAGATAAAAGAAGATTATAGAGAGAAAAAAGGCTTCTAGATATAAGAAACAAAAAAGAAAATCTCACGTAACAAGAGGAAAAAAGAATAAGTCCTTATAAAAAGAAAAGAAAACAAGGAGAGTGAGTTTGGATGTATTATTAGAAAAGAAAAAAGCTAGTTGAAGTTGAAATCTGGAAAAAAGATAGTGAAAATATTCTCCAGAAAGGTAGATAATCAAGATTATATTATAATAGCTTCAAACTAAAAAGAATTAATCAAAAACAAAGAATTTCTCTAAAAGAAGTATACAATATCTCAAGCTTTATACAGAAAAAAGATAATACACCACAGGTAATATTCAACAAAGAGTACTTAGAAAAAATAAGAAAAGATACTAGAAAAAGCAAGGTAGAGGAATTCAAAAAGTTTAAGAACTTAAAATGTATTAAAATAGAAAGTAGTTAGGAGACGGTATTAATTAATCAAGTCATACAGAATACAGAAATAAGAAGAGAATTAAAAGATAGATTAGAAGCAAACAAAGGAGAAAAAGAAATTGTGTTTTATACAGATAGCTCATTCAGTAGAAAGGATACTAGAAATAAGTTAAGAATAGGATATAGTATAGTACAAATAGATAGCATAAATAATATAGTTTTTAGAAGCAAAGGTAGAATTGAAAACTAGTTTTCATTTACTTGAGCAGAGCTGATAGCTTGTTTAGTAGTGATTCTTTTAGTGCCAAATGAATATATAGTAGAAATAAGAACAGATAGTGCTTGTGTAATCTCTGCAATAGAGAAATATATGAAAAAAGAAAAAGTACGAGAATGGCTAAAGTTCAAGAACAGCAATATTCTATATGCAATTCAAAAAGCCTGCAAAAACAAAGTATTACAACTAAGATTTACAAAAATTAAAAGTCACTCAGATGATATTTATAATGACTTAGCAGATACTTTAGCAAAAGAGGGATCGCAAATAGCCTATACTACAAGATTAAATAATACTAGCAACAGTAGTATAAAGTATATATCAGAATAGAAAGGAATAAATCTTGAAACTCCACTAAGAGCATTCGTCAAAAGAGTAGTCCAAATATTATCTAAAGCAGAATAGATATGGCTAAGAAAAAAAAATGATGACAGACACTAATTAAAAATCTAGAAATAAAACTAGAAAGCTTTTAAAGAAATACTAGAAGGATATCATAATTAATTCCAAAATTCTAAAGTAAACTATCTACATCTTTTCAAAATTAAGTGTATTAAAAATCTTCTTTTAACAGTTAGAGTTTTAAATAGCAGAAAGCTATACCTATACAAAAACAGCCTATACAAAAGATGTAGTAGAGAAAATGAAACAATAGACTATCTAATCACATGTGAAAAAGCATATTAGATATTAGAATAAATTGAAAAAGAAGTATGGGAATACCTATAGGAAGATAAAAAGAAGGAAGAAAACTAGAACTTAGGAGATCTGCAAAAAATCTTTTAACAGGAACATGAAAAGAAATCAGAAAAAAAGAAAGAATAGATAAGAGGAATCCTATGCAAAGAAGACGCAGAAAAAATCTAGATACTACTAGACTTAGAAAGAATGATAATGAAATTTTGGAGCCTTTTCTAGTATATTTGAATAGAATTGGTATATAAAGAAATCTAGAAAAAATGGTGCAAAGATACAGAAGTATAAAAGAAAAAAGAAAATATCTCTAGGAAAGAAAAATTCACTCAAGTGGAAAAAAGGAAAAAGCAATCTAAAAAGGAAGCTACAACAAGAAAAGCAAATGATAGAGTAGATAAGAATATAGAAAACTGTAATATTAGTCTTAAAATAGCATTAGATAGTATAGTCAGAGAAGTAAAGGAAGGAGTAGTAGCAAGTTAGTTTTTAAGTTAGTCATGATAAGCTATGGTATCTTTCCTATTATCTATATGTAATTTATATATCTTATAAGTTATATTAGTATAGAACAAAAGGTTATTATAGTAGATCGCACATAGGTATCCTCAGGATAACTGGGTAGGTCAAAGTTTAAAAAATTGAATATTAGATAGTATATAGCTAATTAATGCTATTTTCAATTAGAAAACAAATCTAAATAAAGTTATGGCATGACTGCTGAATTTTAAAAAAAATTATAAGCTTTATAATTTATTAGTAATTAAAGATTATATTTAAGTAATAAATTAATAAATATAAAATATATAAATATAAAATATCTTTATTATCAAAAAAAATTATAATAATTAGTATATAATAAATTTTTTTTTTTTTCAGCAGTTATACCATAACTTTATTTAGATTTGTTTTTATTTAAAAACAATATTATTTAGTTTTATACTATCTAATATTTAATTTTTTAAGCTCTAACTTATCTAGTTATTCTATAAATACTTATATATGATTTGCTATAGTAATCTTTGTTCTATACTCAAGTAGTTTATAATCTATAGATTACAAATCAATATAGAAAGAATTCTATAATCTATCATAACTAATAGTATATAATAAACTATTAAAAATAAAAATAAAAATAATAAAGTAAATTTCTATTTTTATTTGAGTTAAAGTAACTTAAAATATTAAATAAATTTTTATTTACTTTAGAGTAAAGTTTAAATTTTTATCTAGATATTAATAGATACAAAATTTTATAATAATTTTTTTTTTTTTTTTTTTTTAATTAAGGTAGCTTACTTTGCCAAGCGGATTTTATTAGTTTAATATATGAGGTTGTCTGTTGATAATCCCCTACAGTTTGTAATTATATGAAGAGTATACAACCTGCTACATGTACAACTTTAGTTATTATCTAATTTAAGTAGTCTGCCATATAGGTAGATCACCTATTTGGTTCTACACAAGCTACCATATCTGTAACCTGCTTGTGAGTTACCTATTTAAATACTCTGTTCACCTAACCA
>CAJVPM010000440.1:0-17348 GCA_910592325.1 Scutellospora calospora | reverse complement strand
ATATATATTTTAGTTATATTTTAATAAAAAAATTTATTATAAAATAATACTTACTTTTTTGATAACAGTTAATATATGCACAAACTTCCTATTCATTTGTACTACCATGAATT
Organism: Scutellospora calospora; assembly: GCA_910592325.1. Classification (NCBI taxonomy): domain Eukaryota; kingdom Fungi; phylum Glomeromycota; class Glomeromycetes; order Diversisporales; family Gigasporaceae; genus Scutellospora; species Scutellospora calospora. The sequence goes on along the minus strand of CAJVPM010000440.1, from coordinate 17,235 downwards.
TTTTTAAATGCTATATCTATTTCAATATATAATAATTGTGCTAACTGTTCAGTTTGTTCTTTTCAAAAACATAAAACTAGATATTGCCTATCATTAAAAAATTCTAATTAAATAAATTAATTAATTAATAATAATTTATATTTAATAAATACTATATATAGTATATTAACTACTTACTAACTGAACGTATATATAGATTAGATAAGTCTTTTTGCTTTAATAATTCATAAGCAACTCCTAAAATAATAAATAATTAAATAAATTATTTAATAATTACTATATTAAATTAAACTAATATATTTACCAATTATGTCTTGACCAAATGGATATTTAGATCTTTTATTCTTTTCAATTAAATAATTTAGTCGTAACTGATTATTTAATGAAGGATGAAGACTACTTAATAATTTTTCTTGAAGATATATTTTTAATATTGGTCCTATGAAAATATAAAAATATTAATTTTTATATACTATAATATTTTAAAAACAAATAAAATAATAAAAATAAATTATATACTTGTAAGAAACTTTCGTGCAGTAAGATCTAAATCATATTCATTTTCAATAATTTTTTGTAAATTTTCAACAATATTATATAGAGTTTTAGTTAGTGGTGGTGGTGGATGATTATGAATGCCAATAGAAATTATTACAATAAATGGACATTCATTTAAATTATTTGGTAATATATGATAAAATTTTACAGGACATTGTCCTTTATTAATAAGCTTTCCTTTCATTACTTGAGTATCAGTTTTATGAAGATATGCTATTTTATAATAAATATAAATTAACTTTATAAATAAAATAATTTAAATTTTATAAATTATACTTACAGCAATAACTTGTTGTAGAAGAATTTGAAACAACTGTATAGCATTCATTAATAGGTTTATTTTCACAATTCTATAATTAAATTAAAATTAATAAATTAAATTACTATAGCTATTAATAATAAAAATTAATATTTAAATTCTATTATACCTCTCTACTAATTCCATTTGGATAATATGTATAATTTTGAAATAGTTGCTCAAGATATTCTATATTTATTCGCTGACTAATTGAAATATAGCGATGTCCTTTTTGACCAAATTGATAGTTTTGACATCCAATAAATTTTCAAATAGGTAATGTATTATTAATCTTAATTATAACAATAATAAATTATATTATATATTATTATAATAATTTATATAATAAAAAATTTTTAATTTAATAAAAATAAATAATTATTAATTAATATAATATACCTGTTTATATTCTCTAAGTACAGAATTTCCATTGCAGTGAACATTAGTAATTGAATCAATATAAGAACATGGTGTATTATAAGCCTGAGCATATGTACTAAAATAAAAATAATATTTTAATTTATTAAATAATATAATTAACAAATTAAATTAAATATTATAATTTACTTACTTAAGAGTAAAAGTATTAACAGAAAATTCATTTGCATCAAAGATTTTTTTATATAGCTGATCTTCAAAATTAACTGAAGTATGTTCTATATTAAGAGTTGCTGAACTAAACTCACATATTTTAACACTATGACATGAGCGATAAGTTTTTTGAACACGTACTCCCAAAAATAGATATATTTGAATTGATCGAATATTTTCAAGATCCCCATAAGCATATTGAATATTTGATAGACCAAATACTTTTTTAGCTTCTTCAGGTTTCCAACTAGAGACATTATAAATACTAGCAATACCAGTTAAAGAAGTCTTTGGATATTCTTGAAATTCAAGATAATAATCAACTTGATCAACAGTTAAATTTCAGCCAAATTTTGCAAATATTACTTGAGACTAAAAAAAAAATTAAATAAAATATATTAAATAATTAATTAATCATAAATATGACTTCACGGACATAGATGTCTGTGAAATCATGTAATACTATAATAATAAAAATTAATTTCAATATACCTCAACTTTATCTTCTAAATTTTCTACAAGTATATTATCATTTATTAAATTATCCAAAAGTATATCATCATCTTCCCAATTACTAGAATTCTCACTTTTAATGATTTGTAAATTCTATTTAACAATATATTTTTTATTAATTTTTTTATCGAATACTAATTATTAAAAAAAATAATGCAAAAAAATACATTTTCATAATTTATAAGAAATAAGCTTTTTGTTGATTCCTTTAATAAAATATAAAATATTAATTTATTATTGTAATATTAATATATAAAGTAATTTGAAATAAAATTACTATTGGTAGCTCATCGTCCGTATCAGAAAGAACAATTAACTCTGGTTGACTTAAAATATCATTATTTCTTGCTAGAAAACTTGTATCAAATGTATCTTTAATAGCATTAATTGAATCAAGTTGTGTTGTTTTTACTGATGAACTTGTATCGAACTTGTTAATATTCATAATTATTAATAACGATAATGTTAAAGAAATTATTGAATAAAAAAGGTTTAGATTTACAATTAATATTTTCTTATATTGGCAATAATTTAATACATATTGGATCATTAATACGTATTTAACAATTGTTAATATTTTTTTTATGTAATAATGATAATAAAAATCATATGATTAGATGATAAAATATTTGATTATCACTATACAAATCATATAAACCAAACTACTGAACCTATATATATAATGTACTATATCGATATATTAATCACCGTACAGATTATTATTCTCACTCGGATCTGTTTATTGTTCGAAGAAGATATACTATGGGAAGTATACTATGCTGCGGCTCTTTATTTATATATTTTATATATATGCGTCAACATATTACATTATGAGAATAATTGTAAATAATACTGTTAATAAAATATTGTACGAAGGTCACATGACGAAGATTTACGAGAATTAGGCATATGTATGGTATGCTGCATTTAGAGAGATAGCTCACGCTAGGTGCAGTGTATCAAAAGTGAATACCCATTTCGAAAAAATAGATAAATATATATAAGATAAATTTTGTTGAGCGATGGGGAGCAAGTTACGAAGCAGAATTATTATTATTTTCTTATTTCTCTTAACATTTTTTTTTTTTTTTTTTTTTGCATGTCCCCAAGCATCTCACATTTACATGTCTAATTTTGTTTGACTTCCCTTTCCTTTTCTCTTCATTTCCTTCCTTCCTCTTTTTTTTTTTTTTTTTTTTTTGGAGGGGGGGGGGGCCAGGAGGGACCACAGCACGAAAGAGCTAGAACAAAGTCGAGCAATGAAGAAAAAAGGCACTGCTGATCCTAAGTTCTACAATTTCCCTTTTTATAGCCATTTCATGTTTCAAATTTGTTCTGGGGTTGGTCCAGAGGTGATCCTCATGATAATAACCTTAGCATGACTATTGTCATGCATCAGGTCATTGTTCTCACTCAGATCTGTTTATTGTTCGAAGAAGATACACTATGGGGACAAAAAGAGAATCGTGAGAAGGTATATATGCAAGTGCAATAATCTTATTTTTCTCCCAATGTTAACTATCATGATATTTCAAATTTACTATTATTATTGTTATTTCTTTCTTTTTTTTTTTTTTTTTTTTTTGCCATAATAGGTGGTTGTATCCTGCATTTTTAATCCAATCTCATTTCATCAATTAATTTCTCAGTAATTATCTGTTCCTAATTTCATTTATCAATTAATTTCCCAATTATCATTTGTTTTTTTTTTTTTTTTTTTTTAGGATGTCTTATTTGTCATTTGGTTGTTTTCGTTTGAAGTTTTTTCCCTTCTTTTTGTTGTTGTTTTTTTTTTTTTTTTTTTGGGGGGGTTTTTTTTTTTTTTTTTTTAAAACCCCATTTTTCCTGATATGTTTTGTATTGCTGTAGAGAAGGATCTGAGGTATAGTGCCACTGCTGAGACAACTATCCACCTATGCTCATAATCTGTGGTAGTATCAGACCCGCCTTAATTGCACTAGTTGCCCCACCAATTTTTAGACTGTGTCCTGAGTATTTTCTACCTAGTTTAGCATAGTGCGCCATTCTTTTTACAGCTGCATTTATGTTTCTGTTGACATACGTTTCCTAGATACATTTAAAAATAAAAATTCTTGACTTTTGACCCTCCTTCTTTCCTTTAGGTATTCGTTGACCAGCCTTACAGGGCAATACAATGAGTTCGTCAGGTCTATGGGGATGAACTTATCTTTAGCATATTGATCAGTTTTGGATCTGTTTATTCTGACCCAAAAGAGCCCTCTGTCCATCTTTATGTCTGCTACACGAAGATTGCACAGTTCAGCAGGTCTTCGCATAGTACGAATACCCAGTGCAATCATAGCACAATCTCATTTCCATATTAACTTGGCAGCATTTTGGAGCGGGTTTTCTACATAGTTATGAAGGGCTTCTACTGAGAAGGGGTCCCGTAGCCATACTGCTTCTTTATCAATTGCTGCACATTTCATTTGGTTGAGGGCTAATCGCTGGACATTAAAGTTTAAGGTTAGGTCTAGGAGCTCCAATCTAAGGTGATAATAGCTAATAGCTACCAAATATAGGCATGGTTTGACTAGTTTTCATAAGAGGCTAAGCCAGGTTAAAATTATTAATAAAGAGTCAGGGTGGGCCGGGCACGGCCTTAACTCGTGACTTAAGCAAAAGGTTACAAATTCCTCCTACAAACTCATGAGTCATTTTTCGTACAATGATTCAGGTGCTATCATTTCATGTGCTTTTTTAAGTAAAGCTTCTAGAAACAGATTTTTACTGCCTGAAATCTCCAATGTGGGTTCTTCCATGGTTCTGGTAGTATGTTGCTCCATGGGTTTGGTAAAAAACAGTTGACTGCCGGCAGCAGATCCATTACTTCGGTCTGTTTTTGCAGAAGGGTTGGCCACCACGTGGCTGATTGCTATACTGGTATAACTATTGTTACTACTGTTTGGGTTTGGGTTATATGTTCAAACACTTTCTGGATTAGACTTAATGGGGAGCACACGTAGTTGCTTTTGTGTTTCCAATCCTGGGTGAAACAGTCTGTTGCATCTGCTTCGGAGCAGAAAAATTGGCTGTTGAAACACGCCACCTTTCTTGTTTGGTAGCTGGCCATCCAGTCCACAGTAAAAGGTCCCCACTTTGCATTTATTTGTGTGTATACGTCCTGAGTCACTTCCTAATTGGAATCGTCGAAAAATTGTGTCAATTCATCTGCTAGGTTTAATTTTGACAGCACCCATTGAAACTTGTGGATCTGCACATCGTATTCGTCGCAAAAATCCCAGACCTGGCGCATTATTTCCTTTTGCCATGGCCTTTTCCCTTCTGATTCTATTGTCTTCCGAGCTACGCAGTTGTCTATATATATGATGACCCAATGATATGTGATTATATGGGCAAACGACTCGAGGCCCAGTAGGGATGCTGTTGATTCGAGGTGAGTGATATCCGTATGCTAGTGGTGGTAGTTCCAATTTCCAAATGCTCGCATTTTGCCTATAGTTGCAGACCAACCCGTTGTTGAAGCATCTACATATATCAGGATTATTCGTAAAGGTTTCCATGCAGGACTTCCATTTTTTGTCTTTATATTTTCCTATACCTATTTTATATCTACAATAGCTTGGCATGTTAGTTGTACCAGTTTGTCCCATTTCCAAGGTCTTCGATTTTCTGTATCGATTATTGCGTAAAATTCTATACAACGGGTTTTTGCATATGCGAAGGCCTAGTCTAAACTCATTATCTGGCCTACTACAGATAATAGACGTCGTGATGTTAGGGGATTTGTTAATAAAAGGCTTTGAAGATTTGTTAAGGCGGTGTTTATTTTGGATTTCGGTGCGATAACTAGCCCTGTTACCATGTCCAAAACCAATCCATAATACTTCAGTTGTTGGGTTGGTTCTGGTTGTCCTTTTTCGGCCAGTATAAAGCTGCAATTTTTTAGGTCCTGAAATATTATCGAGTTCCTTATCTAGATCAATATTTCTCGACACGAGTGGGCAACCCATATATCGTTGAGGTGGTTTCTACAAAAAATTCCTAATGCCCTCTAGTGACCAATTAGTGGTCTCATTATTTTCGCGAAAGTCTATACTGCCAAGCTTAGGCCAAATAGTAGAACTTGGTAATAATACCAATTTCTCCCCACTTTGAACTCCAATAATCTCTGGGCTTTTCCATCTATCATTACGTGGTGATAGCCTTCTTTTAGGTCCAACACTACTACCTACTAATCTTTTTCTGTCATTTTTAAGAATGCCTCGAAACCTTCGAATTTAAATGTTTTTTCTGGGAGTGTTTTGTTTAGGCGTCTGAGATCATAATTAGATACCATTTCTTTGGGCCAGATTTTGGGGTCAGAAAAATTGGGCTTACTTCAAGCAATTGTGGTGGTCTGTTTAGTGAATTCAAGACATAGATTATCACTTCTATCATTAGTAATCTCTTTACTTCCGAGTCTAACCAAATTGTTTGGTTTTTTGTTAATATGTAAGGAGACGGGTCTGGTTGTAATGTCAAGTTTAATAACCCTTTTGGATATAACGGGATGCTATTTTTTAACCAGCTTAGGACTAATTTTGGTGCTTGAATTTTTTGTTCTCAGTAATTTACGTTCATTGCAAAATGTAGTCGCCTTACAACTGGTATTTCTTGTTAGGCCCGAGTGTAGTCAGTCGCGTTTGTTATCGTCATGGGATCCAGAATATTTATTTTTGTAGGTTGTATAACCTCAAGAACGGTAACCAAAGTTTCTTTCTTGCTATTGACTGGTATTTTTATATGGGTCTGAGGAACATGTATTTGCGAAGTGCCCTGAGCCACCGCAGGTGTAGCATTTATTTGGTTAGTTTGAAATTTCATTACGGGGTCAGTAATTGGCACGAAAAAACTGTCCTTGGCCGTAGGTAAGGTTTTGGTAGTTATTTTGGTATCTAGTTGAAAAGTTATTGGGGTAACGGTTTTGGTAGGTAAGTTTTTTATGTAGGTTATTGACACTTTCCATTGGGCCTATTGTTTTTCTTCGTTTATTTTTCTTTGCATCCGCAATAGCCTTTGCTTTCTCTATTATTGATTTTTTGCCTTTTAGCAATTTATCTTGTGTATTTGGTAATGCAGCAGTGATGTTCTATCCAAATCCTTCTGCTACGCGCAATATAAACCTCCTATCTGCAGTTAATTCTCGTGCTCTCAGAATATGATTTGTAATGTCTGTCACTGCTTTAGATTCCATTGCCAAGTCTAATTCTTTCCCAATAGAATATAGCGTATTATACTCAAACTGATCACATGACCTTTCAAATTTATGATCTGGCCATGCTTCATTATTGTTGATTTTTTGCATTTGAGCTGTTACTGAATTTAGTTTATTATCAAATCCTGCCATAATGCTCCTTAGGTTTCTAAGTTCTGATACCATTAGACCTTCTAGAGAGTCTGGATGATCATAGTCAATGTCTTCAGGTGATTGTCATTTGTTTTTTCCTTTTGAATACGTAGTTTTTCGGTCCTTTCCTTACATAGAGTTTAGTTCCGTGGTGCTCTGATGAGCCACTGAGGATTTTGCTATGTTGTTATATCTGGTTTTTAAGGCACGTTCCCTTAAAGTTTGGATCGGGGTACTTTCTTCGTCCAATTCTAGATCGGTTTCATAATTTTTTTCTCTAGTCATGTGTGTGTTTTCATCATCATCAACATAATCTCCTTCAACCATTATGTCATTTGTTGAATCTAATAAAACTGGGCTTGCTAACACCCTTGCTGAATGTATTTTCAATCTTTGTACTAGGTCTGCCTTTACCCCTTCGGTTGGAAGACCAAGGTTCCGACAAATATCTTCTAGATTGTTCTTAGATAGGTTTGAATCTGCTATGGTGAACACGTGATTTTTGTATATTTATATGTGTTTTTTTTTTTTTTTTTTTTTTACTGAGCAAGCGTTTTAAAATTAGTAAGTGCTTTTGAGTTTGGAATATTCTTATATTGCTTAAGTACGTATTTGTCTTATATTGTTTTAGTACGTATTTCTCCCCCTCTTTTTTTTTTTTTTTTTTTTTTTACTATTTGATATTTTGTTATATATTTCGTTATATATAAATATATCTGATATATGTATCGTTATATATATATATTTGTTATATGTTATATGTATGTTTTCTTGTTATTTCTTGTTTTTCTTTATGAAGAGGGGCGCCACAGCACGAAAGAGCCAGAACAAAGTCGGGCAGCAAAGAAAAAAGGCACTGCCGATCCTAAGTTACACAATTTCCCTTTTTATAGCCATTTCATGTTTCAAATTTGTTCTGGGGTTGGTCCAGGGGCGATCCTCGCGATAATAACCTTAGCATGACTATCGTCATGTGTCAGGTCATACAGTACCAACCAAACTACCGTACCATACCGAACATATGTATACTCATAAGAACATGCCAATTAGCTAGTATTTAATATAATTATTTCTTTAAGATTATTTAATCTAAAGATTACTTATTATTTTTCGCCATTCTAAAGTATTTTCGACATTCTAAAATATTTATGACATCCTAAAATATATAAATAATTTTTGCAACCTTAATTATCTTAGCCATTATAAATTATTTACGGTTTAGACTATCTAAAATAATTTTCGCCATGAACAAAATAATTTCGACCCCCATCTATAACCGTATCCGATGTATTTTATTTATAATATTCAGTCTGCAATCGAGTGTGCAATTACATAATTTTCTGACCTTTGTTATAGAATTGTATATTACTAAATCAGAAAATTTTTTCCAAGACCTTGATCTCAACAACAACTGCCTAACAAATTCAACAAAAAAATTTTTTTATTTGAATTCTATGAATTTATAGAATCTAAATAAATAAAAATTAATTTTGCTAGGTGGATATTAAGATATCTTTGATAAAAGTTTTAAAAAATTTCAGATAACAAAAATACAAGTCGATAAAAAAAGTTCCATAACTTTGATCAAAGTTTCTCAGCAACAACTTAAACAAATTCGATTAAAAATTTTTTCAGATCAAAGTTTTAAAAAAGTAATCATTATGCGTAATATTTCTCACGTAAGCATAAGTATCATATGATATTTTAACAATTTTGTCACCTAAACCAATCACATTATTGTATAATATACTTTGCTCCCTATTAACCTAAAAATAATTATTTAACCAACTAATTAACTCCGAGAGACTCAAAATTAAAATTTTGAAAGCTTTAAACAGGAAGTTAATTCATCATAATAGTAATTTAGGAATAGTAAAATTAAATATTAAAAACAATTAAATTAATAAGTTATTATATACAAATTTTTATATTAATACAAAACTTTTTTAAAAAAAGTAATAAAAACAATTTATTAAAATTATTATCTAAAAGTATTAATCAAATTTAAACAATATAAGAAAAAATTATAATAAAAAACAAAATTATAGAAAAATTATAGAAAAATAATAAAAAATAAATTAACAATGAAAATAAAAAATCTCACACAGCAGCAACTATACACATTGACAATCAATGTGGAGATAAAAAAAAAATGTATGTAAATATTCAAAATACAAATGAATACCAAGTGTATTTAGTATTACTAAGTTAATTATGCATTAAAAGAACATCTTTGGTCGTGGAAATACCAAATGCCCACTCCTGTAAATACAGCGATCCATGAAATAACAAATGGCATAAAGGATTTATAATTAAGTACTTCGTATTTACTTGGTGGAATTGGAAAAAACGACGTCACTGCAAGAAAAATTGTACATAATAAATATAATCCGACAATAAATTTAGGTGCTTTAAAATTATTATATTGAGTATCTTGCAAATTGTTTCGTATGACCTAATATAAAATTAGTAAATTTTTAAGATAAATTGATTAAATCAATTAAGATAAATACTTCATAATCAATTAAACTTACAAATAAGCAAATTGCGCTCACACCATAAAATATCACTGTTAAATATTGGGACATATTGGAAAAAAATAAAAACAAACTTGAGCCAGCTGGAAAGAGAAGGATTAAAATTGCGCAATAAACAAACTGCAAACTTAAAGCATTAAGCGGAGTGTCGAATGTTGGATGCCAAATATATAATTTATGAGAGTATGGCATAAAACCAGTTTGGGCTGCATAAGTTATAACTCGAGATCCCCTATTTACGTAAGAATCTTTTCAGTTTTATATAAATACATTAAAATATTTTATCAATTATATATTTTTCATAGCCTTACATAAAAACCAATGACCCCACACATCCGAGAGCAGAAATTGAAATAAGAATTGAAATAAGTATTCTTCCTGGTTCACCAAGCAGAATGCGCCCAAAATTTATAGCCATAGGGTCATTAGAGTTAATAGCATCCTTAGGATTGACTACCGTTATAAACGCGACATTAGTTAAAAAATCTGTAATAAAAAATAATAGTTAATAAATAACTTAATTTTGAAAATATGAAAATATGAAATTAAAGATTTAAATATACATAACTTACAAAGTATAAAAGAAATAATCACACTAGATAGAGTAGAATATTTCAATTTCGCTGGAGATTTGAATTCCTCAGTTGAGTCTAATATAAGTTTATCATATGTAAAATATAATCTATTTTTAATATTAAAATAATAATTTAATAAGTAATCTTACAATTTAAATTATTCCACCCTTTGGTTAAGTAAAAAAACGCGTGTTATTAATATTAATTTCAAAATTAAATTTCCAAGAACTTTAATAACCACCTTCATATGCAAACAGGACCTATGTTTAAATTTCAAATAAGTTTAAGTTAAAATTTTAACATCCACTAAATGATATAAATTACCTCCAACAAAGCACTGCTATAACTTCCAATCTGTTCTAAAAGAGATCGTTGATATGTATCATCTGTTGGTGTATTTTGAAAAATTCCATTCCAATGATTTCTAAAACTAGTTTCTTTTAACTCTATTAAACCAATTATTGAAATGACTAGTAGTATAATAAATTTAATTATGGTAAACGTATTATTAATTCTGATTGCTAATATACTAGAGCACGAATGATAAACAGTGATAATTAATAAAATAGCGATAGCTAAAGACCGCAGTATTCTAATGTATAAATAATAATAAGATTAAAATAAAACATGCAATGTAAGTCAAAACAAAATAAAATTTAACTTACAAATAGTCTTTCCCAAAATATTCATTATCATTTCCATAAGTTCCTTTACAAGCGTAAAAAAGAAATGTAGCAGATGCATAGGAATCAGCTATAATAGCTCCCGGAAGGATTATACTTTTTTCAAGAATTAAATTTGTGGTCATTATTAACGTTAAGCGGTTATAAAATTAAAAATTACAGACTCTTTTAGGCGCTAATGTCGGGTAATCATATACTAATCACTTGATTTTAATTTATTAATTAATAATCAAATTTATATGTCTACCTGGCTTTAGTGCATCTATTGTTTAAAGAGAAAATTTACCACAAACACATCCCACCTTTCAACCACCAAAATTATTTACATACTTAAGGAGAATAAAATTATTTAACATTAATGTGTTGTGTTTTAAAATGTTTAATATTCAAGTTTTTAATAAAGAAAAGGTGGGGTGGCTATGTTGTATCTGAAGTAGCTACTTCAGAATCTGAAGCAGAACCTGACTAAATTAAGCTCCTGAAATTATGTAGCTACTTCAGGTACCAACAGTACGTAAATGATTTTGATCATTATGCTGGAGGGGTTAGAATTCTTGACAATTCAGATCATTATCATGACAATTCAAAATCTCAATAGTTATTGTCATGTCAAAATTGTATGGGCGAAAATACATGATTGAGGTATTGAGAACTTATAACTGACCATAAGAGTTATATAAAAACTGATAAGTGCTTATAAACTATCAAATAAAGTGACTCTAAAGAGCTTAAAAATGTTCATCAAAACTGATATGTCTCATATATGATTAGATCAAAATTTATCTTTGGCTTAAATAAATTTGAACATTTTCGCCCATACGCGCCATATCCAAATCTTAGTATTAATTCATTAATGATTTGTCGGGATAATATAAGAATTTCAAGATTTGAACTATTTTGTGTTTCGGTCAAAATCTTCTAAAAGTTTCCAATATCGAGATATTGGATAGTACTTAGTTATAAATTCGCGTGCATACATACATTATCATAACAAAACTAAATATATGCCCAAAATTACGTATATTAGGTTTATTAATGAAGACTTCTTCGAGATATTTTTGTTCCCCTGATCCGCTAGGAAACCTAGATCCTAACTAAATCATTAAAATAAAGTATAACATAAATATTTTAACTAATAATACTTGAATGAGATGTTTTTGATTATTTTAACGTCAATTTTTACCTCGACATAAATCATGCTGCCAAATAAACTTAGAAATCCACCAACAATCCAAATAAATAGAGCAGATCCTGGTGATTGTGCATGTCTCAATACACTACTAGGAGTTACAAAAATTCCTTATCAAAGTGAAAAGAATAATGAGCTTCATTGCAGATAACTAATTATTAATTAAATAAAAGCCAAATACGTACCAGCACCGATTATGTTATTTAAGTTAAATCCCAATCCTGAAAAAGTATTAATTACTTTATCCCGATCTGGTATATCTGGTATATCTCGTATATCTGATATATTATCATCCTGTTGTTGCGGATTTGGAACATCAACAAAACTCACTTGATTCATATTTGAAAAGCAAATATAACATTAACGTTAAGTAAATATTCATATGTATTTATACGTACAAATAAAATAATCAATTTAATTTGGGAAAAATCCCGAATTATTATCCGTAAACCTTACACAATCTTTATAAGGTAAGTATAATGAATAGAAATTTCTACGTACGTACGAACTTTATTATAGTTTTTGTTCAATATTACACAACCCAAAATATTGTAAACTTAGATTTATAAAAGTTAGTTACTTCTTTGTTTACCTACCCACCTCGAATCCGGCGTAACACAAATTCACAAAATTCAAGAATAAGAATTCATATTATTGTTCGTCATGGAACCTAATCTCCATGGCCAACAATACAACTGCGTCTAATACTGTAGTATAGGGTCGTCGAACAAGCCAAATTATGTCACGTGACAGACTTTCCGAGCATCGTATAATCTTTTACTTTACTTTTTTTTGGGGGGGTGCGGTGGGGTCGCTGAACACAATGTCGAGTAGTGAAAATCAAGAACAAAGAAAAAAAGATCATCTAGTTACTCAGATATTAAATCTCCGAATTCAAGTCCAGTGACACGAATATATTAAAAATCTCAAGATATCACGATAATTACCTATTAAAATTTAATAATTATTTTTTAAATTAATTATAAATATTCCTATCATCAGAATAAAAAAATTTTTGCCGATTTCTGATTAAGTTTAGTTGTGATAACTACGCTCAAGTTAGTAAACAATTCAAACCGCCTATCAAAATATAAGCTGCGCCAAATTTTTTTAAAACTTTAAGCGAATACATCTCGACAACCACCACACCCGATCAAATTTGATTAATTTTTTTATTATTTGAATTCTATGGATCTCTAGAATTCAAATAAAAAAATTTTTCATCGTATTTGGTCAGGTGATTGTTGTGATATCTTCGCTCAAAATTTTAAAAAAATTAACACAGCTTCTATTTTAAGGCCGTTCCAAGTTGAATTTTAGGTTAACGTCATCCCCCCCTGCCCTTTAGCTGTCCCCCCGAAAATTAAACAAGCCAATCATATAACAGAATTTACTTAAAAACAAGGCGCACGAGAAATTCCGATATAAACAGTCATGATCCTCGGGAAAAATCGTGAGAAAACAATATTCTGGTGTTTGTTTAAAGTTAGTGTTTGTTTAAAATTTATCCTCCCCCCCTCATGCCTGGGCCCAAAATTCTGACGTTAACATAAAAATCAACTTGGAATGGCCTAATAGACGCTTTGAATTGTTTACTAACTTTGAGTGAAGATATCTTGACAACCACCTGATTAGTGTTTGTATCCGATCAAAAAAAAATGCTACCTGGGTTATCTGACGGGTGAACCCGCGGGTTACCCGAGTAATCGACGGATATACTCATATAAAAAAGTTTCGATATACCCTGTTAGGATCTAAACTGTCCCCGAGCCCAAAACTACGGTTCATTTTCTTATTTTTATTTGTATTATCCTCTTAGTTTAAGTGAGGCTTGAAGGAAAAAGGAATGTGGCTTGTCACCAGATTAGGGAATTAGCTTAGTAAATTGAAGCATATATGCTATGGAAAATTATGATCAAAGCATATACGCGCTATATGATGAGTTGGCTGAGGGAAATTAGAGCATATACATGATATAATATAGAATGTATACGCTTTAGATAGTAAAGCACATACACGATGATAGTAAAGCACATATGCTGTGAGGCTTTAGGAGTAGTAAAACTATCCTATATGAAAGTGAAATATATAAATATAGATCCTCTTGACCTTCCCAAATATTAGTTATCGAACAGTAATTAATTAACAAAATAAAATAATAACTGTCACCTTGTTTATTCCAATTATTTTAAAAATGAATAAAGAATCTTTTCCACTTATTAAAAATCAATTTCTTATGACCATTATCTAAAGTATCATAAAATAGCACACTGCCTATCCTAAAATATCATAAAGGAATTAAGCATTGAGGCCCCTTAACTATATTAACTATATCACAACCTCTATCAATTATCCTGTTAATTAGATCATCTCTTGTTAATACTTCCAATATCCCTTTCTATATCATCTCTAATATAGATTAATCTAGCTTTGTAAAAATTTTATAGATTTTAATTAAATTTTGAAAAACTTTTATTATAAACTTGTGTTCAATTTTGGAAATACGTATACTATGCAAATTGATCTACGTATGTATAGTACACCCTACCCTTAAATTTAAAAGAATTTATAATTCAATAACTATATATTTTTCATATAACTAATTAAAAATTAATGCTATCATTTGTATTATTGAATGCTAATTTCGGGGTTTCAAACAAAATAAATAAGGTGAAAAATGAAATATTATATTTACGAATGTAAAACCTTAATAGCAAACGCGTTAATTAGAGATATAGCACATTGTATTATTTCAAATAGGAACTTAATTTAAAAATCTGATTTAATATTGGATTGACAGAACTAAAAATATTGAAACACTTCATAATCTTCTATTAAAAATTCACTTCCTTCAATTTTGATCGATTTTTCGTAATTAGCCTTAAAACATCCCCAAAATTTTTCATTCTTTCTAGACATATATAAATCTAAAAAGCCAAAAGACGGGCCGAAATTTTTCTTACAGCAAATTGCTTTATCCCTAATTTTTATTCTGCTAAGCGTAGAATTTAGTTGATCATTTGTTCCTAAAGAAAAAATAAAACTAGCATCAGTTTCCTTATATTTCCTCCTTTTAATTTCTTTCCAGTTCAAAGGATTGTATCCACCAAGAATCTCACCCGTCTTTTGAGCCTTTAAGACAATTATTGTATCAACTATATCTTTACATTTGTTGTAAAAATCGCTTGCTTTAAATCCATCTCTGCTACCTCTAAAGATTAATTTGAGTTCATGTTGAACATCCTGAGGCGAAGGATCAATCCAAGAAATTATCTCTTTTACATGTTCAGCAGTAATTATAGTTGAAAATATATCATTTGATTGAGGTATTTCACTATTTTCGTAAGCTTGAACTTCCTTAGCAAACGCTTTTTTAAAACGTAATGTCATACTTCTTTTATTCTTACCATTAGGAGGCTGGATACTTTTTAAATCTTCAAGAACAAATTTTATTTCTGGACGTTTTTTAGGATCTTGATCCCAACAACGTTGGTAAAGTTTAATATAATCACTTGGTGTATCTTCCACGGGAGTTTCCCTTTTCCCTTTATAAATATATACAATAATTGCACCGACATTGTCAAAATAATCGAAAGGTGGCCTACCACTAGAAATCTCCCAAAGAATTACTCCTAAACTATATATATCAGATCTCTTGTCACATTTATATGAATGATTTTTAAAGCATTGAGGTTCCAAATATCCGCACATTCCACCAGCTTTAACCATTGTTACTTCGTCCATATGTTTAGATACTCCAAAATCAGCAATTAACATATGTTTATCATGAACTAAAATATTCTTTGAATGCTATTGAAAAATTTGCATAAATAAATTTAGTTCAAAATAATTAAATATTTAACTTAAAAAATTCTTACAAGATCTCGATGAAAAATTCCATTATTATGTAGAAATGATAGCCCCTCAGAGATTTCTTGTGCGAAATGTAGTTTATCGGACCATTTTAATTGTTCAAAGTTTTTTTTTAAATACTCTCGTAAATTTCCATCCTTTGCAAACCTTAAAATTAAGTTATACTGATTATTTGCGGGATCTGTTTAAAAAAAAAATATGAAATATTAACATTGATTTAAAGATAATAATAATAATTTTTAAGTAATTTAACGACTTTTTATCCGTTCAATACCTTTAGTAACCCCGTAAAATTGAATTATATTTGGATGTTCATGTTTATCAACAGCAGCAAATTTTAAAAGCTATATATTATAAGAAATAAGATATCAAGTGTTATTAATGTTTATTACGGTAACAACTTAATCCAATTAATTGAATATATATACCTCATTAACGAATGCTTTAATATAAATTTCATTTTTGGTTTCATTGTTTATAATTTCATTGACATTAATTTCGGTGGCATTAATTTTGTTAGCAATAATTTCATCAGTGATAATTTTGTTAGTGTCAATAATTTCATTATTGATAATTTTGTTAGTATCAATAATTTCATTATTGATAATTTTGTTAGTATCAATAATTTCATTATTGATAATTTTGTTAGTGTCAATAATTTCATCAGAAATAATTTTGTTAGTGTCAATATTTAAGCTTTTGAGAATAACCGTATTATCTCCCCATGTCGCTTTGCGAACAGTTCCGAATGAGCCTTTACTGATTTCCTTAAAATTATCAAATAAGTTGTAATCATATTTTATAATTTCATTCCTTTCATTAATAGTTTTTTCAATTAATTCATTCAAAGCATATGTCATAATTTATTAATTGTTTCAAATTCAAGTGCTTACGTACCTATTTGTATTTATAAGGAAGTTAGTGAAGTGATACTGTACAGTAGTACAGATTTATACAAATGCTGAGATTCTATTGGTCCGAGATAATGTTCTTAGACTTTGAGTTGTCGTGAATTTTATAATAACGATAATATATAATTATTAATTC
>CAJVPM010000439.1:0-17377 GCA_910592325.1 Scutellospora calospora | reverse complement strand
GATTTAATACAATCGATTTCAATCGATTATTTGTTTGTAACCGATACTAATCTGTTTATTAAGTTTCCGATGGAGCGTATAAACCAAACTTAGAAGTGTCAATCAGGTAATGATTTTAGCGTTAACAGAGAACAGCCAATCCTTTAACACTGTATGCGAAATTTAAATGTTTAAGATTTTGTGGACAGAGACCACTTCAAATGCCACATAATCATACACTACGTTTCACTCAGTTACTGGTATGTTTTTTTAAAATCTTTTAATAGCCTAATATAAGTATAGATGACGTATTCATCGCAAAATATGACAAGCATGGATGACGAAATAAAAAAAAAGTGTAATACTCATGAGAAAATTTTCGGTATTATGATATAGATAGACTTTACTATTTCTGCTATAGTATTGAAGGCTGTGTGGGAAGATTTGGGTTTGAAACGCTAGATCAGCCTAGATCAAGGTTCGAAACCCTTGATAGTTAAAATGTAAAATACAATGTTTAAACTAATTAACACATCTTATCGCTCGCATATAATAAACCACCTTTTTCTGCTCTCCCTTAATAATAATAAATAACACTTCCTTCCGCTTACTCATAATAAATCAAGTAAATAACATAATATTAACGCTCATTAACCTACCTACTTAAATACAAATGTTCAAGACTCTGAACTAAATTGGTTGATGAAGTGCATCATGTGATGCATGGTGCGCATGATGAAGATATAAAATATTCAGTTACAATTCTATTATAGAATGTTTTTAAAAATATAATAAAATTTTACGAGTTAAAAAATTTGCTATTCTAAAAATTTCGTCTGGCGCACCTGTAATTTATTATCAATTATTGTTAAAGTCATGGTAATACTATATTTTTTTTAAAAGAACTTTTTTTTTTTTTTTGGATAACCCCAAAATTATAAAAAATTATAGATTGTTAAAATTATGACCCATATTTTCGGGGGCATTATTACTTGTGCGGTTCTGCCATTTTTAACAAAAATAATATTATTACGCATTTTTTCCCGTACTTTTTTTTAAAGTAATTGGATGCCTTCGCTATTTTTTATTTTCAATAAATACAATACTTTTGTTAGCAGTGTAAGTAAATAAAAAGAAATAAACAATAATGGATATATTCCAACTTGCCTCACGAAATAATGATAAAAAATCCATGAAAACGTTTTTAAACCAATACCTAAATGGATCAAAATCAGATATGGAGACGGTTCCTAACGAACTTTCAAGTCTTTTACACAATTCTCCTAATGTTTACATACCAACACTAAACACCCTTGTATCTTACATCCGTAAAATGTCTTCACTGAAACCTCATTATCTTAATTTTGTCTCGCCATTGATTATGATTGTCATAAAGCAGAATTTGCAATATCATTCCGATATTCATGACTTTAGAGAACTTCTCTCTAGTTGTGTCGAACTCATATGGCTGACTAAACAGAATAAAGACAAGTCTCATGTTATCCAGACAATAGAACACGTATTAAGCACAATCATAGAAATAAATGGTGTCCTAGGAGTTCTAATATCAGAATTATCTAGTTGCCGCTTTCTCAAACGAGTTTTATTCAATTATAATATGATAGACAGGATCAAGAATGATAAATTACTTAGAATGGTGGATGTGATTATATCACTTATAGAAAAATGTCCTGAACATATTGAAGAAATGCCTAAATTATCAGAGAGCAAAGCTTACTCATCTTTGATAGAATCTTTGAGTGACTGCCAAAATGCAAAACGTCGTACTTTTTTGGCCACTAATAATAATATATTACCACCTGTGCTATACGAAATGGATAGGCTCAATAGTAGGGAAAGATTTACAACCAGCAATTTTTTTACAAATTTCAATAATTCGATATCTTTGTCTGCTGAAGACGAACAACTTCTTAAGCAGTTTGGGATAGAGATTCCTCAGAGGATATCAGATCTGCGCCAAACCCTGAGAACTCTTGAACAACGGAAGATAGAATCATTTCGAGTACGTACACTAGTAATTTTTGGTTTAATAACATTGCAATGGATTAATTTGCAAAATGTCAACTATTTTATCTAGGATTTAATCAGGTCTCTACCATGTCCCAGGTGTCATCGTAATGCACTTATTGATTTTTGTCCTAACAAATACTCTTCACTTCTTGGTGAAGAGTTTGAAGAAATTGAAGGGGCATCCAATGCGCCTGAATGTCTTTTTCGCCTTCCATTCGAATTTGATGATAATGATAAGCTTGGGCCATGGGACATACTTCTTAGTGAAGACGCTATAAAAGACATTCAACAATTAGAATCTCTTGTGATTGATGCAGTCATGAAAAGACTCCAACAGATATCTTATGGAAGGTGGGACAAATACAGATTTCAATGCATAACGCAACATCATAATATTCCTATCTACGTTGTGGAAGTCCCTGGTAATAAAAATAATTTGAAAATGCTTTGGCAAGTCGACTGTGGATTTTCCATACGTAAATATTCAATTACACAGCTTATAAAGGTATGGGCCGTTGCCGAAAAAATTGACGAAACATTAAAGAACCTCCTAATGGCTCATAAGGTTTATACCGTTGAGCACAGTAATATGTGTACAGCTAGACAAATTAGCCAAGGTATTAATTTACCTATAATTTTTGACGTCGAGGAGGTAACAAAGTCTTCTGATATTGGGCTGTGTTACGATGAAAGGCAAATAGAAATTCATAAAATGCTTGTTACAAATAAGTTTACACCCATATCTAAGGTAGATACTGTAAATATTATATAAAAAGCTATTTCTACGTATATTTTAATAACTTTTTTTTTTAAAAGAAATTTTTCCAGTCGCTTAACAATGGTGGTTTGGACTTTACGTTTCAAGTATCTAAGATTGAGTACGAATTTATAAATCATCCTACGTCAGCCATCGTCATCGGCCGATCCGGTAAATGTTATTTCAACTATTCTCGGTAACTGCATGGGAAACAAGTTAACATTGTTTTCATATCGAATATTTAGGGACAGGAAAAACTACAAGTATCGTGCTTAGGTTAATAGCTTCATACCTGGCTAATCAGCAAAAAAGACAAATATTTATTACTGTGAGTAAAAATTTGTGCCACAAAGTAAAGGAATATTTTAATCGGATTAAGGAATCAGTGATGCTTGTTAATGAAAAATCCAAGACACGATCATCTCGTAGCATGACTAATAGAAAAACGAGTTATATGAAACAAGATCAAGATGACATTCCTACTTCATTTCGCCAGTTGACGGATGATTGTTTTCCTTTGTTCATTACCTACGACCAATTTTCACAAATGCTCCTGGAAACTTATAAAATTGATATCCGGAAATTAATTAAGCAACAAAAATTCAACACAGACAATGATGAATATGACGATGAAGACGAGTTCTGCTCTTCATCCATTATCTATAACGAAGTTGAATCATTGAGATATTTTGTGGACTATCAGGTTTTTACTACAAAGTATTGGCCTCGTTTGAGTGATCAGTATAGACAAAAGTTGGATTGTGAGTTGGTTTACTCCGAGTTTTCTGTTATAAAGGTAAGTACTGTAACCACAAACAAACATAGTATCTATATAATGACTTATTTTTAAACTAAATTGTTTTTAACGTTAAGGGCATTCATCCTGAAGTAGACTACTTATCAAAGGAAGATTATATTGCAATTAGCACTAAGAAATATCCAACGTTCTGTCATGATCGTGAAAAAATTTATGAACTTTTTCAGCAGTATGAGAAATTGAAATCGCGAAATGGTGATTATGACTCAATAGATAGGTAAGATCCAAAATTTGTAAGCATTTATATGTGATTACTTCTTAATGTTTCTGGTATCGAGTTTGAAATTTTTCAAAATTTTCTTTAGAACACAAGCTATCTGTCATTTTGCCAAAAAACACGCGCTTGGTTGTCCGCATATTCATGAAGTATACATAGATGAATGTCAAGACAATCAAATTGTTGATATCGCGCTTATAATGAAACTCTTCGATAGTGCGAATGGCTTTTTTTTTGCTGGAGATGTAGCACAATGCATTGCACGAGGATCTTCTTTCCGATTCCAAGGTATGCGTAACCTGTCTTTTAATAATAAGAAATAATCTCTCGCTATTATAAATACTTAAATTTTTTAAATTTAGACCTACGTTCCTTAATGTACTTTTGGGAACTTCAACGGCCTCTGACAAATTATAATCTGCGTGGAACCAGAAAACCTAAACAGTTCGAGTTGAATATTAACTATCGTTCCCATAATGGAATCCTTCAACTCGCCTCGTCAGTAATTGATCTCATCTGGCACTTTTTCCCTGATTCGATTGATAAATTATCATGCGAGCGTAGTGAGGTTGGCGGCCCAAAACCTGTTGTTTTTAGCGAGGTTCCGGCCGAAGAATTATTAAATAGATTTTCTGTGGATAAAGAGAAAAAGCATACAACAAATCATATTGAATTTGGAGCAAAGCAGATGATTATAGTACGTGACGAAAAAACTAAACAGAATGTGGTGGATCTAATTGGGGATGCTGGAATGGTGGAAACAGTGTTTGATTGTAAAGGAATGGAATATAACGATGTGCTGTTATATAATTTCTTTACTGATTCACCAGCACATAAAAAGGTATAATATTATGTACTTCATATTGAACTATTATACACAGTAAGTGATTTACTAAATATTGTTTTCATGTATCTCCATTTAAGTGGAGAGTTATTCACTCCATTTTAGAAAACAATGAAAAAGGAACTCCTGCTTTCTCTCACGAAAAGTATTGTATTCTTTCCTCTGAACTCAAACAACTATATGTTTCAGTGACCAGGGCTCGGCAGCGTATCATCATATTCGATGAAAATGTCGAGTATAGCGATCCAATCTGTGCATATTGGGAGCAAAAAAAACTGATTAGAATAAGCAAAAATGCGGATGAAATTGTCAACTTTGCTAAGGAAAGTAGCGTTGAGGAATGGAAACAACAAGGTGAAGAATTTTTTGAAAAAGAGAAATACAACAAGGTGAAAATTATTTTCGAAATATTTTATATTATGTAATTAAAATTTGCTAAATTAAATGAAACTACTCTAGGCTATTTTCTGCTTTAAGAAAAGTGGTGATAAAGAACTTCTTGATATAGCAAATGCATATCGTCTTAAACAGATCGCCAGAACCTCCGTAAGCTGTTCAGATAATGCCACCATAAAGGAAAATTTCATTAATGCAGCTCGGGCTTTCAATCAGTGCTCAAATCCCATTCAGGAAGCTTCATGTTATGAGGTAAAGGAAATTGTTGAAATTATTTATGGTTTAAGATTAGCATTGATAGGAATAATAAGGAATTGAGTTTTAATTCTTGTCTGTTTCTGATATTTAATTAATTTGTAATAAAGGGTTGTGGCATGTATAATGAAGCTAGCGATATTTATATTAAACAGAAAAAATACGAACTTGCAGCACGTAGCTATCTTAAAGCCAAGATCTGGCAGAAGGCGGGTAAGTGTTTTGAAGAGGCAAATAAATACACAGATGCTGTTCTCGCCTATAAAGATGGTGAACTTTATGATACTGTAATTAGTTTGTTGGAAAGGTAAAGTAAACCATTGTTGCAAATCTAAGTTGTCAATTTATTTTAAAAACTTTCTAACTTTCGCATATTATTATTGTATCAAGAAAAAAGCTAGAAATTGACCGTAAGATATTTGACAAAATTGTCCATATTTTATACTTTAATTACCGCCAAAAAGAGAACGAAGTTATGAGCGAAAGTATCCTTTCCATTCTTGAAACTCAGGATGAGCGAAATAATCTCATGTTGGCATATGTTCCAGAAGAAATTAAGGAGGCCGAAGAACTGTGTTTATGCGGAGAATTCGAAAAAGCTGCTAATATGTTCATCCAAACGGTAAAAGACTATGATACTTTAACCAAATCATTGCAATGCCTTTTGCAACCATGCAGAACATATGCACTCAATGCGATAATAGATATAAACTTTAAAAGATTCATTAATAAGGCAGATATTGTTGTCGAAGAAGCAACATTACAACCAGGCACATTGAGAAAAATGGAGAATTTGATAAAAGAACTCCAACTATACAAAGCTTATTTAAATAATGACCTTGATCAAATATATGAATGTATTGAATTTTTTAAGAATTGTGGAGATTTCATCGCCGAGTTTCGCGCAATCAATATCTGGCTGAAACTCACACAAACAGGTAGCCACGTCAAATATTGGTTGGAACATCTAAGGAGGATATGCGAAATGGCAATTCCTTTTATGTCTATCTATGACAATGAAGAGAAAACAGACGATTTCGAAAAACTTTTAAATCAACGACAGCCAAACAGGCCTAACCATTCTTTCGCTCGTATTATAGAAAAAATGAATGAAAAAAAAGAGGGAAAAATTACAAATTATCGAAAAGACTATGAGAAAATTCACAAGGATTTCGAAAAAATTTTTGTTGTAAACACTACGAAGAATAGTTTGAATAACCGACAAATTTCCTTTAACAATCCTCTTACTCGTATTATAAATGAAATGAATGTGAAAAAAGAGAAGGTAATTGATGGATATTGGCAAATTAAAAAGAATATTATTTACCGTGCTATCACAAAATTTCTTTCTTCATATATTAAAGAGCTCATTTTGAGGGCCAACATGGATAGCAGGAGGGTTTCGGATATAGCTTTTAAAATATGTAGTGAGTTTTCATCCTCTGGTAAATGTCAAATAAAGGATTGTCAAGAACATCACGTGAAATCAGCTCCGTTAATTTTATCCAATCGTCTGAAACTTGCTTCTCTTCAGTACACGATATTTCATCAATTATACGAGACAAAAAAAGAGTTTGAAAAGTTTAAAGTTTTTCAAAGATTTTTTGATGAGTTTAAAGAGTTTAATAATTTGCAAAGATTTTGGGCGGAAAATTTGTTTAGAAATCATTTTTGCTATCAGTACCAGCGCCAAAAGATAACTGATGTAGTGATTTCCGATATTATTGACGATGTTTCTAATGGATTCATCGATCTTATTAATGTAAACGACTTTGAAATCATATTTAAATACCTATTAATTTCTATGCAGTTTCGAAGGACAAGATTGTTAGAGAAGTTCCGTGATAAAGTTACAAAAATTAAATGTAATTCTGGAGTAATTGTGGAGAAAATCACAAAAATAATACACGATTCTAAAACTATTGAAGAGAAGGTTAAATGTGTTTTCGAAGCGATTCAAGAAAAAGTTTCTGAAATTAAATGCAATTCTGAATTTATTAGTGAGAAAGTCTCACAAATAAAATGCAATTATGAGAAGGCCGGGGCGAAAGTCCCAAAATCCTCTGAAATGTTTGGAGAAAAAATCCTAGAAAGCCAACGATATTCTGATGCAGTTGGGAAAAAAGTCAACGAAATTAAATGCAATTCTAGAGAGATTGTAAAGAAAGTTTTAGAGATTAAATGCAATTCTGAAAAGATTAGTGAAAGAATCTCGGAAGAAAAACTTTTATCATTCATCTTGCCACTATATTATGAAAATAAGAAATTCCATGATAAAGTCACAAAAATTAAACTCAATTCTGAAGCGGTCAAGGAGGAAGTTACAAATTTTGAATGCAATTCTGAAGTGATTGGAGAGCAAGTTCTAAAAATTCAACGCAATTCTGAATCGATTGGGGCTAAAATAAATTCCGAAAAAGTCACAGAAATCAAATGCAATTCTGAAATGGTAGAAGAGATAGGGAAGAAAGTCTTAGAATTCCAATATAATTCTGAAGCAATTGAGATAAAAATCAAAGAAATCAAATGTAACTCTGAAGAAATTAAGGAGAAATTCTCTGAAATTAAACGTAATTCTGAAGCGATTGGGACGAAACTTCTATCATTTATTATGTCATTATATTCCGAAAACACTATTACCTTCAACAACATATTAGAGTTTATCAATTATACGTTAAAAAATGTTAAATCGGTTAAATTGAATTCTTTAGACGCATTCGACGATCTTATGTCTCTCATGGAGTTCACCACAACCCTTATTATTGTGATTAGATCAATACATTCCGATTTTTGCCTTCCCAAAAGTTATCTATTTAACTGCTATAAACTCTTCAACATTAATCGTCTTTCAAGTAAATCTTATGAGTTCAATATAGAAGACTTAGAAGCAATGTTAAATCAAATTGAACAGTTTCTCAACTTGATTTCTACAAGTCAACATTACTCAACAATTGTTCATAGATTGATACGAAACCTTGCCCTTATCGGCTTGAACGAAAATATATTGATGTCAAAGATCTTAAATCTTTTAAAGCATTTGCCAGGGGAATCCTACTCTGCTCAGTGTAAGAAATACCTTTTCGTGAGTCGTAAAGAAGATCTCGTTAATATTTTAAACGACGACTTCAATAAGACTGGAAGTGATTTCCTGGTTATCTCCTATTTAAACGATAGAATTATACATGAGGGCAGACCTAGTTTAAAATGCTTGGAATTTAACAAGATACAAGGAAACAGTCATTGTGTGGTTAAAAAATGAATAAAAGGGGGAGTCCTTAAATGTTATAAATTTTTATATGGGTTTATTTTATTATCTCAAGGTGTATTTTTTATTAATAATTAGTTATAACAAGATTCCATTTCTTCTACTTTTTTATTTGGTTCTTCTTTTCTAAGGTTTAATTTCTTAGTTAAATTTCCAAATAAGTAAATTGAAATTTGAGTCTGTAAAATCGTCGAAAAAACCTACTATAAAGCATCAATAAAACATGCTATTAAAATATTTTTAGCAATAAAAACCAGTTCGATTTACGCTGAACTAATTTTAAGTTAATAATTGTAAACATGGCACTATGAGGTAACGTATCTGTCTTTGGAATTATAAATAAATTGTTATAAATAAAATAATTATAATGTAAACTTCTAAAGACGAGTTTGAAGTTCACGCAAAGTATATATCTGTTAAAGAAGACATTATGCAACTATGTCCCCAACTTTATGAGAGTTCACACAACCTTATGAACAAAAAAAAAAAAATACAAGGCAGCTCTACTCGAGACGTACGATTTCGGCAAGATTTAGAAGCAAGAGAACACAAAAGGAACTTTTAGGATAATTTAAGGTAAGAAAGAGGACTCTTTTTTGAGTTATTGCTAAGCCGAAGTCGAGATGATTATTCTTAATTGCATTTTTCGCTCTTATAATTTACAAAAACTTTCCACCACTTTCAATCTAATTTATTTCACAAACGAAGAACAAGGAATTCATAACACTTTAAAACCTTTTCATAATAACACTTTAAAACCTTTTCATTAATTTTCCTATTTTTCATCCCGTCTCATCTTTATCTTTCTTGATTACTAATCATTGCTTCAGCTCTCTTATGAATTCGAAGTATCTTCTGAATTCACTTCCTAACACAGCCTCCGCCATTACTATTTTCGTGTTGCACGACAATGATTTCAATCGCTTTACTTTTTTGAACTCATCGATATTTGTGATTATGTATCACATCATTGTGCATCAGATAGTAAGGCGCAGAGACAGACCGATGTTTTCCACATTTTTTACCTTTTTAGTACTATCTTTATATTGTACCAAAATACCCAGAAAAATTTCTGTTTGTACTACATTTTGACCAATAAAATTTCACGCATATCTAAGTAAATCTTTTGATAAAACTAAAACTTTGAGCAAAGATATCTCGATGCATACCTGACCAAATTCGATAAAATTTTTTTTTATTTTAATTCTACAGATTCGTAGAATTCAAATAAAAAGATTTTTATCGAATTTGACCAGGTAGTTGTTGAGTTATCTTTGCAAAATTCTTAAATATTTATAACAAATCGAAGTCACGCCAAATTTTTTAAAACTTTGAACGAAGATATCTTGACAACTATTTGATTAATTCAAACATTAAGATATCTTTGCTCAAAGTTTATAAACAATTCAAAATGTCTATTAAAATTATGATAACTAAAATGCACCATAGGTGTTGAACAACATGTCACACAAAGCTATTAGAATAGTCAATCAAAATTTAAGATCATTAACAATGTGGGACGTGAGTTCAATGATAGTTGGGAATCAAGAAAAGGCCATTTATTATTTTTATTAGAAGGATATGAACTTCATCAGTTCTTCTGATTCATTTGATCTGATTTTTTATTAACTGGTATTGCCTGTGTTTTTATACATTCAATTAATTAGAGGACACGTTTCCGTGTCATCATGACACTACATCGTGTCGCTTTGACACTTCACCATGTTAGTGACACTCTAAGCCACAGCCACTAGAGGCTTTATGCCGTCACGTCAGCCTAATATAGCCGATTATACAAATTAAAATAATTACAATAGGTGCATTTTATATTTTTTGTAAAATTAAGCTGCGAAATTTTTTTTTTTAAACCTTTGAGCAAAGGCTACTTAACCAAATTCGATGAAAATTTTTTTATTATAATTCTACAGTTTCTTAGCAATTTTAATAAAAAACCTATTTATCGAATTTGGTCGGATAGTTCTTTGCCAAAGTGTTGAAAAAAAATTGGCACAGTTTTATACGTTTAGAGTTGTTTACTATGAGTAGGGATGGGCCACTGCGCAGGCTGCGCATTATTTTACTGCGCAGAAATTTTTGAGAGACTGCGCAGTGTAATTTTTATAACTCGGGCCGGCCAGCATAATTCTGGCCAGCTTGCATAATGCGGGCTTGATATTTTTTATATTTATATCGAAATAACTACAATTGATAAATACAATTTTGAATATAAATAATTGACAATTACTATTTGTACACGGGTGTTTGTACACTAGGTAACACAAAAGTATTAGATAAGCCAATCAAAATTTAAGATCAGGTGTAACATGTAAATAACAAATAATTTTTTAAAATAATATCTCTAAGAAACCACCTTTGGGGCTCTAATAAAAAAAATTCCTCGCTAAATTTTGCATATACTAATGTCTAGATAAAATCCCAGACCTCGCCCTAACCCTAAAGTAAATAAATTTTCTTTTTTTTTTCTTATAAAAAATTGTTTTTTATAAAAAGAATTAAACCCGTGTTTCAAACACCCCGTGTACAATTATAAGGCCGTTTAAAGTTGATTGTTAGTTTAACGTCATCCCCCCCTCCCGATTAGCTATCCCCCTGAAAATTAAACAAGCCAATCACAACACAGCATAAACTTCATTAATCATGTGATTAAGGTTGACCAATGAGATTTGATGATTTGATCAAATATTCTTGGAATATATGTGTTTGTTTAAATTTCCCCCCTCCCCCCTCGTGCCTGAGCCAAAAATATTGACGTTAAACTAATAATCAACTTTGAACGGCCTAAATATTCTAAATAATTTTATAGTATTTTTATGAGTAAGATATCTTAAAATATTTTCTATATACCTAGCTGTCTATCAAAATTGTTACAACCGATTTTTGTAATTTACTAAGAGCGACAATAGGTTAAAATTACTCAAATTTTACTAATTAATCACAGTTACGCATTAAGTGAAAATTATTTCTGAGTTAATTTTACATAGAGCAGGCCTAATTTCTATTTTTTGGGGGATGGCTAAAGCATTGTACCCACGTGACTTTTGCCATTTAATTAAATTTTAGGGTTAGGGTGAGTTTAATATTAGGGTTAGGGTTAGAGATGGAACTTATATATAGTAAAATTGCCTTCCCGACATTTTTTATTAATACCCCAAGACAGGTTTTGACTACTGTTTTTGATATTTTTGATGTTTTGGTTCATTTTTTACTTTGTCGTATAAACAAAATTTCACAATTTTGATTGGTCGATCGACACAAAAAAGTCACATGGGTACAATGCTTTAGACGATCCCTATTTTTGAATAAAAAAAAAAAGTCAATTCCGGCCGAAAATTACATAATTTATGTAACGTGAGCCAAAATTTGTCGATCATAGCCTTTATCAAATCAAAATCGAGAATCTGCCGTGAAGCGGCAGCTGAAAATTTTTTTGAATTTCATGCGCAGGCTGCGCAGCCTGCGCAGAAAATTCTAAAAATTCGCGATTTGCCCATCCCTACTCCTGTTCCAAATAGATAAACATAAGCTTAAATTACGTATTCCATTCGCATCACTCATATTTGCAGATTTTATGTACAGTACCTAGAGATGGGCAAAATGCACGTTTTGCCGATCACCATGCAGTCACCATGAAGATTCACTTTGTGCATGATTATATGTTTTACTTATTAATAATGTGCATGGTCATCTGTATGGTGACTGCATGGTGATCGGCAAAATGCGCATTTTGCCCATCTCTAACAGTACCATTTGAATGCACAATACCAATTATTCCATGAATTCTTGGGATTTTCAGAATTTTCAGAATTCGTACTACGTCTAGAGCCGCAGTATTACCCGAGGTGGTAATTTCCCCCTTTACAACGATAATGATTTCAATCGCTTTACTTTTTTGGACTTGTCGAGATTTGTGTTACGTTATGTCACAATATCGATATCAATACACAAAATCAGAAGCATCAGATAGTAAGGAGCCGATGTTCTCCACATTTTTTACATTTCTTAGTACCTATCTTATATTACCAAATATTTATAAAAGGTTGGCTTTGAAATAACGAACTTCCTAATAAATATAATATTTAAAATCATAATCCCGGGACTTTTGATAAACGTGATCGCCTTAATACGTGGTTCGATAATTATGATTAACCTTATGTGCCCTACCTCGCACATAAGAGTCGTTACCCACCTCTCTTGTTGTAACGTCTTTTTTATAATTTTAATTCTAATATGCAGAGGGGGGGGAGCTCAGCTATCTTATGACTTAAAGAGGCTTTTCAATTAATCTTCGCTTCTCTCAGAATACTGTATTCTTCGATCCGCATCCATCGATTGTTCCATCAATTGTTCCATCAACGATCCTTGAGCCTCCTAAGCCTACGATGATCTAATCCTGTTCTGAAGGCGCAGTTTCATGTCACTTTTTACTCCGTGACTAGTGATGGGCATGCGCAGGATCCGCGCGCAAAATGCGCGTGATTTTTAATATGTTCCCTAATTCAGGCCAGCTGGCCCGTATTAACAAAATTTTGAGAAACCCACAAAGTAATCTCTATCCCGCGCATCACGCGCGTAAACCGCATCACGCGCGTAAACCGCATCCCGCGCGGGATATTTGGGAAAACCGCGATTTGCCCATCACTATCCGTGACAATCGTAATACCTTATCATTAATATTTCGCATCATTGTTAAACAAATTTGGAGCTTTA
The DNA here is from genome assembly GCA_910592325.1 of Scutellospora calospora. Lineage (NCBI taxonomy): Eukaryota > Fungi > Glomeromycota > Glomeromycetes > Diversisporales > Gigasporaceae > Scutellospora > Scutellospora calospora. Next base: position 4,088 of record CAJVPM010000439.1, on the reverse strand, counting down.
ATAAAAACTAAACAGCAAAATTTAGAAACAAATCAGTTTTAGTTGAGTCTTTTCTGACTTTCTAAACTGACATATCAAAACAAAGATCGGACTGAGCTAATGATGGTAAAAGAAAACATTTATCCGTTTTAAGACATGATCCAGATATTCTGATGTATGAATTTAATGCATTCTGATCACAATCATCTCATGTTTTAAAATATATTACCATTCCTAGACCGAGCCAAATTGGTCTATATAAAAAAAAAAAAAAAAAAGAGAGAATTGTTATTGTACACTAGTGTTTGTCAAATGTTACACGAACTCATTAGAAAAGTCAATCAAAATTTAGAATCAGGTGTAACATGTATTTTGTTACACGAAGCTATTAGAATAGCCAATCAAAATTTAAGATCAAGTGTAACATCTTTTTTATTTATTTTATCTATAAAACCGTCTTTACAGCTCTAATTAAAAAAATTTCTTGCTAAACTTTGCATATAATAGTCTAGATGAAACCCTAGGCCTCGCTCTAACCCTAAAGTAATCAAAATTTGATTTTTGTTTTATAAAATTTATTTTTTTGTTTTTGTTACACAGATTTGTACTTATTATTATTTAGTGTGTTTTATAATAATTGTTTTATGAAACCGCGTTTGGGGTTCTAATAAAAAAAATTCCATGCTAAATTTTGCATATAACTGTAACCTTGCCAAAATCTTAGGTCTCGCCCTAACCTAAAGTTAAAAAAGTTTACTTTTTTTTTTAATAAAAATTTTTTTTTTTTTCTTTTATTTATTTATTTATACCAGTGTACAAACACATGTGTTTATTTAGAAATTTTCAAAAAAAATTTTTGAACAGGTTTTTCGGACCACTTTACTATAATTGTCCGAGGACTCTATTTTAGCAAATGTGAATGCGAATTTCACAGCAGTCAGTGTAGTAACACTTAATAGAAACAGCAAAAAAACTGTTGAGATTTGATTTGGACCTTTTATCAAATTCCGATTTCCTAGTATAAAAACAATTTTATATTGAATATTTTTAAAGTATTATTATATGTCATCTGATCGAAAAGTTATGCCGTTAATGAAATATGGAGCATTTTCTGTAGCATCGTTGTTATTGATAGTATATTTTGGTATATTGATACACAATGTTATAACAGACCGTCCCATTCTTCAAACATCCTATGATGATTCTAAAGATGATATTCCAATTCCAGGTATGCATAAATAAAAAAATATTCCAAATTACTATTTCATTTTTAAAATTAAATTCATTTACTTCCTTGAAAAAGATTTAGTATTTTCTTCCAGTAACGAATTTAGCATAGGCCAATGTATTTATACTCTTGCAAATGATCGAAAGCCTGTCAAGGAGATTCCACTATTACAGTTCACAACAACAGCTACAGTAATACCAATAACACTTATATCTGGAATTTTCATCAACCAAATCTTGGCTTCGTTTTATCTCGCAGTGCTTCAAATAATATGTATTTTGAAGAGCTTAATATTACATTAAATTTTTCCAATAACATTGATCTTGCGGTGGCGATGTTTGATGAAGGTATGTTATAAATTTATAAGTAATTTTAAAAAAAATTTAGTATAATTTATATATTAAGTTATTTCTTAGTTTTTAATCCTTTTCGGGGTAGAGAGTTAAATCTAGTTAATATCGAAGTTAATAACTACGATAGATATGTACAATCATTTGCATATCAGAATTTTTATTTTTTATTACCCGGACTAGTGAGTTAATTTTATTTGATAAATTTAATAATATTTGATTATGAAGCAAATCTTAAACTATCTATTATTTGTATCTAGGAATATCAAATTACATTTTCTCGATCGCTCATTCAAATCATGAAGCCTAGTTGGATTATCGCAAGTGCTTTCGGAATCCCACCGCAACATGAAAATTATTATTATCTTACTAGTCTATTACGTAAGGAAATAAATATACTTGTTATAAACGATTTTATGTACTGATTATGTTATTTATTATACTAGAGCAATTTGTCAACACCTCCAATTTTACTAAAAATAATACTAAAGTGAGTATTTATCTGCAAAGTTCTGTAGTAATTACACAAAAAGAAATTAGGTACGTGCATAAGTAATTCATGAAATTATAATAAAGTATAGAAATGTGATTCAAGAATATTATGTTTTTTTTTTCTATAAAAGATTGCATACAGTAGGTTTCTTATTTTTTTAATCACATATCTAATATATTTAATTAAATTTTATTTTAAAATTCTTTAAATGTTATCATAAATAGGTTTATAGTGCCATTGGTTCATTCGGAGGTCTTTGGACACTTTTAGCTAGCATTTATAGTTTTACTTTCGGTATGTCATAATACAATAGATTTTTCAGTCTTCATAAAAATTAAAACTTTTCATTTTAAAAACAATTACAATCTATAAAATAGGTTCTACGATTATAGAATCCATCAAAAATATTTTTGGCAAAGGGCGTCCTAATTCTTCCCACCATAATAGTGGCTAAATCACCAATTAAATTTCAATATCAGTAATAATATAACAAAAAATAAAAACAACATAAAATCGCTCATAACTCTAAATTTAATCTATTTAACTATCTTCTGCGCACTAATTAAAAAATTTTCTTGCAAAATTTTGGTATAACTAATATCTTTTAACGGCAAAATACTAACTCTAAAATTTTATTTGAAAATTTTTTTATTAAAATAATATGTATTTGTTATTGCACTTCATGGATTATTCTATTTTTCTAATTAAAAGTGATGATTGAAATGTTGCTGAAAATTCATTTTAAATTTAGGAAATTAGAATAACTTTATATATCTGCACCTTCATATTTTTAATAATAAATTTATCTTTAAAATATTTTACTTATTAGATGCTATAATTTAATAACAAAAACAGTCGAACTAGTTTTCTCCCAGAGGAATTATTTTAATTTTCTTATATTAACCTTAATAAATATTTAAAAATCTTCAAAATTTATAATTTTGTTAAAAAAAAGGATCTATATACAACAATTAAAAAAAAAACCAATAGCAATAAATTTAAAAAATTTTTTTAGAATTTCAAGATCTTAACTATATTAAGATCTTTATTACTATATCAAGATCTTTACTATATCAAGATTTTCACTTTATCGAGAGTTCACTATAATGAAATCTTAATTTCCTATTTTTATATATACTGGTATATATGTTATGCGTCATTTTTCAATTTGCGTCGATTATTAATTGACGCCTGTCGTTTTTCAATTTTCACCGATTGATAAACGACGCAGGTCAATTCTTAATGCAGATCATATTATAATCAACGATAGCTTTTGTAATGACAGTTCTTAATGTAATGACAAACTTATTATGTATTATATTGATACGAACGATGATGAATAAATAAAATTTTAAAAAATGGTTTTTTTTTAAGAAGTTTTTATTATACTGTACTTATAATTTTCTTTGTTAATAATTATACATCTTTTTTTCTTCGTTAATAATTGTACATCTTTTTTTCTTCATAAATAATGAATCCACAAAGTTATTCTTTTCTAACCCGTGAGACCTTCGATCGAATATTTGAAGCTTATACAAATCAAAGGAAAAATAAACGAAGCTTGATGGACAGAGCACGATACAATGAATGTCTAAACATTTTAAAAAATCCAGATATTCAGTGTAACCCGACGCTTAAACATTGGGCAATTAATACTTTTAAAGTTCTTCACGTTGGTACTATAGAAGAACTTCACATACGTAAACAAGGCAGATATAATCTTGGAACCCAAGTGTGCGTGGTTGAAAATTTCTACGAAATCATTTGCGGTGCTCATCAAGCAACTGAACATGGAGGTCAAGAGAAGACCTGGCGAAAGGTATTGCTTATAAAAAAAAAAAAAAATTATATAAATTAAAAAATTAAAAAATTTTTTTATTTTATAATTAGATCCGTGTTCGGTATTGTTATATTCCTCAGCAGCTAGTAGAAGACACCGTTAATGAATGTAATGTATGCGTTACTCGAAAAGCAACGAAAAGAATCCCACCGATGCGTCCAATTATTTCCGAAGGGTTCTTGAATCATATACAGGCAA
>CAJVPM010000438.1:0-17405 GCA_910592325.1 Scutellospora calospora | reverse complement strand
CTATATAAATACTATATTTAACTATTTCAAATTAAATTTTAGTTTAGAACAGGTTAGAAGAGATCTAAGATATTAATCATAATATTATAAAGTTGAAGTTAATAGAGAAGAGCCTTGTAAGAACTATTTTTTAATTTTAAGTTCAAAATTATTTGTTTGATTTGATGTAATATTTGTATTTAGAATTAGTGAAGTTGTTAGATAGGAAAATTTAATATATTTGGTTTTAAAAGTAATATTACGAGCTAGTTTCTATTTATGTTGATGTTAATTCTATAGAGACCAAATATCTTGGTAAAACTAGTTTAGAAAGTTATTTAACAAGTTGATTAGAAGTAGTTCTATTTGTTTTTGAACTAAAGCTTTGATATTAGTAATTGTTGTAAGTGTAAAGGTTTCAGATATTGCAAAAAGAATGTAATTGTATTGGGGATTTGAAGAGTTTAGAGTAAAGTATAAAAGAATATTTAAAAGGTTTGAAGTAGTAATTGTTGTAATTTTAAGTAAAGTTAGTGAATTATTAATAATGTTAATAAGTGATTGATGAATATTAGGGTTATTTTTCTTGCACATGAGAATGTATAGGGTGTTTTCAGTATTAAAATATTGTGTACAGTTTGATGTAGTATATAGATATAGATAGCGAATATTGAGATTTTGCATAGTAGGTAAGTTATTTGTAAAATTTTAATATGAAAGGAGTATTTTAGAAAGTTGTTTTTTAAAGAATTTAAGATTTTAAACATTAGAGCTCATTTGATATCAATAATACTATCAAAGAATTTGAGTGTAGACCAAATAGAGAGTTCTTGTATTATAATAGTGTTTTTAATAAAAGTTCAGATTTTTATTGGTATAAGAAAGTTATTCCAATTAAAATATATTAGATAGTTAAAGAGGAGAGATGAGAATTTGATTATTAGTTTAGTAGTACCTTGTTTTGCTAATAGATCAGCTTGATTATGAAGAAAAATATTAGAATGAGATTTGACTTTAATAAGTTTAAGTAAGATATTTTTGTTTTCTTTGAGTGAATTAATAATTTGTAAAATATCCTAGTTTTTGTTTTGGATAAGTTTGTGAGAAGAGAAGGATGTTAGATTTTTAATTGCTATGATATTATCTAAGTATATAGTAATTGTAGAATTGTTTGGTATAGTAAGAAGTAGAGTAATAATTGAAGCTAGTTTAATGTGAGTAGTATCAGAATAAGGAAAAATAGCTGCATTAAACTTAATTGAATTACTATTTTTGCAGATCTATCCTATACCAGCTTTGATATCTGGTGTTTGTAGATTTTTAATAGAAGTATCAATATAAAATTCTAAGTTATTGGGATGTAAGTTTTTAATAAGAAAATAGAGATTGGTTAATTAATTTTGATAGAGGGTTGAATTAGTAGTTTGTTGTATAATTTGAACTTCAGGAGAAGCAAGATTAATATGTGGTATCAATTGGGATAAAGAAGGAGATTAGGTAATTATAAATATGTAAATTAAAGCTAAAATTTCTTTATAGTCTATTTGAATTAAAGATGGATTATTAAATTTTTTAATTTGATTGTAAGGAAGGTTAAAAGAAGAGAGATTAGAAGATAGTAAAGAAGGAATTGGTATTAAGGAAGTTTGGTCAGAAGGCAATTTTTTATATGATAGAAGAGGGTTTTTTGTGAATTATAATATTAAGAAATAAAGATATTTTGATTGTTTTAGTAGTGAAATTGAAATGGAAAATTATTGTTTGGTGATAGTTGTATTAGGATTAGGTTCATAGTATTATAAAGGAGTTTGTTGTAGGTAGATTTAGTTGTAGCCAAATATCTAATATTGTGTTTGATTGTATATTATTTGAGATTTGTTTAAACCAGTTTGGAGTAGCTTCTTTAGATGGTTTGTTTGTACAGAGATAAATATTATTCCATGGAAGAAGATAGTTATTATTAGCAGTTGTAATTTGTTCAATAAAGAGAATTTTGTTGTTTTTAAGACTACTAATAGTTAGACTATATAGGTTTGAAGGAAGTATTTCATATATTAGATGTGAGTTTTCTGGAATTGTTAGTAAAAAAGTAGAAATTTGAGATAAGTAAGAAAGTGTTATATTATTAAAAACTAGTTGTAAGAGATGGAATATGATAGTATTATTTTGTGTTTTTCAATAGTCTGTAAGTAACAAATTTTGAGTTAGTTTTGGAGACCATATTTTTGTTAACTAAGATTTGATATGTAAGATTCCAATATTTTTGAGAAGAGAGTTTGAAGTAAAAATTTATTCAGTATTAGAAGCACTAACTTTTTGAATAATATTATTTAGTGTTGGAAGATTAAAAGAAAGAGAATTAGTTAAAATAATATTATTTGTATTTTTTGCTAATAAAAGCAATTTTTTTGTTTGGATAGTAAAAAGGCAAGAGAGTTTAGTTTGAATATTATTATGAATTTGTATAATTAGAAAAAGATATTCAAGTGCAGGTTGAAGTATGAGGTTAAATAATGAAGTAATTTGTGATAGAGTGAGTTTTTTGTATTTGATAAGAGAGAAGAAATTTTTAATTTTGTTAAAATAGTTTCAGATGTTGGTTTAGAGGTACCATTTTCATCATAAAAAATACCAAGATATTGTATAGTTTCTTCAGGTTTTCTAGGTATAATAGTTTAATTATTGTAATAAAGTATATTAGATGTTGGTGGTTTAGGAATTTTGGATTTAGATTAGATGTATAAGAGATCAGATTTGGAAGAGTTAATTGTTATATTATTAAGATCATATAATTTTGAAGTATCATGAAGAATATTTTGTATAGTTTCTAATTTTTCATAATGTCATACAGTATCATCTATATATGCTAATAGTGGAATTGTTAAAGAGAATAAGAGAAAGTTTAAATAATATCAAGCAGTGATTGTGTTGAGATTTTTAGAAGTTGATTGTGATATTTTTGTGAAATAAAAGTAAGAATAGGATTATAATAAATTTTCCAAAGTAAAGGAGAATAGGTTTCTCCCTGTTCAATACCAGAATTGATATTAACAGAAGCAGTAAGGCTATAGAATATAATAATTTTTGCTAAGTGAGAAGTATGTAGCTCTGTAATGAAGTTGATGCCTTTTACAGGGATGCCAATTTTTCTGCATGTTTCCTATAGCCAGTTGATGTTGATCTTATTAAAGGCTTTAGATATATCTTGAAATAGAATAAAAGCTTCCTTGTTGTATAGTATGTAGTATTCAATTATATTGTGAAGAATTTGAATTGGTGTATATGTGATGAGTTTTTAGAAGCTGCAAAATTTAAGTTTGAGAGAAGATTATTTGATGTAATTATTTTATCTAATTGTTTAGTAAAAATTTTAGTAAGGGTCTTTTTGAATGGTTTAATAATTGAGAAAGGTCAAACTTAGTCAAAAGTGAAGTTCCAATTTGATTTTTTTGGAATCAAAAAAATATTTAAGGATTTCCATTCTGTTGGGACTTTTTGAAGTTGGAGGTATTTGTTGATAAAAAGTTTGAAAGATTTTTGTGCTTTTTTACTAGCATATTTTATATGTTCATAGCAGTTTTCAGAAGGTTTAGCTGCTTTTTAATTTGGTAAATTGATAATGATTTCATTCTATTCCTGGTCTAAGATATCATCAAAAAGATTTTGATAGTGTATTTCAAGTTCAGGATGTAGTTAATAGAGTTGAAAGAATTCTAATGAGAGTAAAATAGGTTGTAATAGTTTTTCTTCAAAATAGCTTGAAAAATGGTAGTAGACTGTATTTAAAATTTATTTTGGTCAGTAAGGAGTATGTTATTGAGTAGAAGTCTGTTAATATTTATATTATTATATTTTTCTAGAATATTTTTGTAGAAAAGTTTAGAAGTTTCATTAAAAACTTTGTTTCAGTTTTTAATTTTTTGTTGAATTTCTTTGTAAGTAGCTTGTTTTTGTTAGTAGTTAAAAGTAGTTTTGATAAGCTAAAATTTATTTTTGATTTGGTCAGATAGTGAAGAGTTAGTTGAGATTAAGTTGTCTAGATATTCAGTTTGGTAATTATGAAGAAGTATTAAAAAATTTGAAGATAATAGGTAATTTTTAAGATATTGAATTTGTTTGTATTTGTAAAAGAGAGATAGTTGTTTAGTAGAAGAGGTGTTATAAGCTTTCTTAATAGTTCTTATCTTTTTAAAAAGGATATATTTAGTAGCTACTTTGGTTAAAGCTTTATGAATTTTGTTCTAAATATTGTTGAGTTGGTTTTGGTTTGTTATAGTATCAATTTGAGGAGCTAATTGTTGAAAACTTTGAGTTGTTTGGTTAGAGTAGTCTTTGAGTATTTCTTTAGAGCAATTTTTCTATAAATAGTATTTCCTTTTTTGTTACTTAGTTAGCTTTGGTTTGTTGATGATTATAGAGATTTCAATTGTTATAATATTATGATCAGAATCATATATATTATTAGAGATAATATCAGTATAATCAATAATAGAGATAAATAGATTTGTTTAAATCTAGTCAATTTAGCTTGAGGATTGTGAGTGATTAAAAGTAAAGTTATTGGTTTTGGGAAAGAAGTATCAATAGATATCTTTATATTAATGGCTTATTAAATATTTAATAAGTTGAAGTTCTGATATAGAAGTTTTTTTAGGTGGATTTCGATCTAATTATATATTAGGGACTCTATTAAAATCTCTCATAATTATGATTTTATAAGTTTGATTTTGTAGTAGTGAGATAAGATATTCTTGTATTTCTTTTCGAAGTTGTTTTTTTTCTTGTGTAGGAATATAAACTTGCAGAAGTCTAATTAGTGAATTTTTGAAATGAAGATCAAAACCAATAATATGGCCTTTATAGTTATGTGTACGAGCAATATATTTGGAGATTTTTTGATGTATAAAAATCCTTACACCTGCTTGATGCATATGAGTATAGGCACTCCAGAAACTTTGGTAGTTGTTAGTCTGGCTGTTAAGTATTTTTCCTTCTTTTATAGATAAATATGTTTTAGAAAGACCTAAAATGTCATAGGTATTATTATTGAGAGCTTCAGTTATTGTAAGTTTTTTGTTGGGTTGAAGAAGGCTATTTATGTTAATAGAAGCAATTTTAATAGGAAGTAATATATATTCAATTTCAATAGTAGGACTATTGAGGTGAGACGTATTGTTAGAGATAGATCTAATTAGTAAATGATAATATTTGAGTAGATTATTAGTTTGAAGTTGAATGTGATTTGAAAGTAATAGGCCATTATTATTAGTATAAATATAGGGAATTGCTATTTCCACCTCCTATTTTTGCTAATGCCACCTCCCAAAATACATAAAAGTACTCCTGAAGAGATATATTACTAAGTAAACCTCTTTTTTGGTATTAATTAAAGTTGTTTGTTAGGTCTTTCTGGTTCTAATGGTAGTAAAATCATTAAGATCGGACCGGTAGTTCTTAAAATATTTGTATATAAATTTTATAATCTTCAATTTATTTTTTAAAAAGAACCACTAGTCCGATCTTAATGATTTTACCACTATTAGAACCAGAAGGACCTAATAAACAACTTTAATTAATACCAAGAAGGAGGTTTACTTAGTAATAATATCTCTTCCGGAGTACTTTTATGTATTTTGGGGGGTGGCATTAGCAAAAGTGGGGGGTGGAAATAGCAATTCCCTAAATATATGTTTCATTATAGGTAGTATTAATTAAAATTTTGAGAGATTGAGTAAAGTTGTTGTAATTGAGATATTGGATGAAGGAACCTAAAGTTTGTGGTTTTAGAAGTATAGGTATGTTGTGATAATTTAGAAATTTTTGTAGCATATATTTGTTATTTTCTTAATAGAAGTTGAAGTAGTGGTAGTTGAGGAAATTTGAATGTCTTCTGTAAAATCGCTCACCGTATATCTAGTTTTCACAGTTACAAAGGGTTTCATAGCCTGCTCTGTACATTGAGTCTAACTGTTATAAACTTGATCCTTTGTTTAAATAGACTTTCTCACCTATTTACTTACTACATTTTTCTTTAAAAATAGCCTACAAAAGGTAGAAAACATCATTATTTTAGAGGCAGTGGTTGTATCCATATAATTTACAGAAGACAAATTTAGAAATTTTGAGTAGTTATTTCTACATATGAAAGTTTAGAACTATTAGGTGTTGATTCAATAGTTTCTTCAGTTTGGTTATCTTCTTGTTGTAAAGAAGAAACATTTTGGATGATATTTGTATTGAAGAGTAAGGATTGTTCAATAGTTTTTAGTTGTTTGAAGTTGATTTTAAATTTGTCGTGAATTATTTGTTGAGCTTGAGAATAGAAGGTTGTTTTGTATTTTGAACAGATTTGAGATAAACTGATAGGAAATTGATGTGAAATATAGTAAAAGGTAAGAATATGTGCAAGAAAGTGTATGTCAACAAGGTCTTGAGTGACTTTTATAATTGCATCATATTGGCTTAGCTCAGAGATACCATCATTTCTGCTTGCAGCTGAGAGAAAAGCCTTGATGTATGTATAAAAGTAATATGTTCGTCATTTGTAATTAGTTGAAGATTTATTAAGAGATATAAATTCTTTTTCAGCTTTATCAGCGAGTTCATTGAAAAGTAGAATTAGGGTTAGAATTTTGAAGCTAGCTTCATGTTTTTGGTTTTTATCAAAAACTTTACAGATAAGAGTAGAGTGAATAATTCTTGGTTTTGTATCATTACTATTAATATCTATTTTAGAGGTAATAGAAAAACGAATATAAGAGTTTTTAAAAATAATTTTTAAAATAGTAGATAAGTTATGTTTTTAATCAGTAGAGATTAAAAGGCATGTTTTGGTAGTATCAAATTCACAAGTATGAAGATGAAAGAAAGTTGCTTTAGATGATTGTTTAGAACAAGCTTGTAGTGAAGAAGAATTAGAGTATTCGAACGATTCAGAAAGGAGATTTTTTTAATAAGAAGAGAATTGGAGATAGATTTGGTGTTTGATATAGTTCATTGATTTAATTTTGTCTATGAGAATAAATTGATGGCTATAAATTTCAAAAAATGAGTTATACTATTTTTCAAAAGTATAGTTACATTCCTTGAGAGAATTTATTCTATATGAATTTAGAAAATCTTGTTTAGAGATATTTAAATCTACATAGATATTAAATTTGTGATCACTTTTAACGGTAACTAAAGGTTTGTTAGGTTGATCTTCATTGAAGGTATAGTGAAGTTGAAATCAAATAGGTTTAATACCTAAATCTTTAGTAAATTATGTGTAGTTAATAGTTTTGTAAGAATGATTTAGATATAAGTGAAGTCTAGCAAAATTTAAAGCAATGCGAATACAATTTAGAATAGTATATAGTAGTATATTAGTATGAAAACAGAAAATTTGTTTGTAATTTAGTTTAGTAAATAAAACTTCTGTAAATGATCCAATAAGTAAAGTAAGAGTAGAGTAGAGTGTATTAAAAAGAATTTCTATATTATGACTTATTTCTGAATTAGCTTCATATATAAAATTTGTTAGAAATTCTAGACGTTGCCTTGCTAGAGAGCAAAGAAGATATTTGAAAGTATATTTGGATTCTTGGTCAGAATTTTCTGTGTTTGATTTGGATTGTTGATTATTTTGTTGATGTAGTTGACCAGGTTTAAAGTCTTTAAGATGAGGTTGAATAAATTTGAAGATTGAGAAAGTGAAAAGAGTGTTTAGTTTTGTATATAGTTTTATTTTATCAGTAATAGAATAATTAGAAAACCAGTTCAAATCTTTAGAATTATCCTGTGTAAATTGAGTTTTGTTAGTAGTAAAAGAAATTTTAATTTGTTTAAGGAAGTTGCGTTTGTTTTGTTTAAGTTTAAGGATATATTTAATAGTACCAGTAAAGAATTTTTAGTAAGAAGTAAGAGGCTTAGATTTGGAAAAAAAAATTGGCATTTTTGCAAAGCAAGTTTTGTGAATTAGTCTTTCTTTTATGATAGTTGCAGTAGAATCGTGAATATGTTTTTTATCTAGAAGAATAGTACAAGTAATATTCTATAAGTGACAAATTGCACAGGTATAAGGATGGTATAAATATATAGCAATAGAAGTTGTTGTCAAATCAATATTTTCAGCAGAGACAAAAATTGCAGAAAGAAAGAGTAAAGTAGGAGTAGTTTGAGCAGTAAGTTTAATTAGCGATGGTAGTAGAAGTTCACTTTTATTAAAGAGTTTGTTACTGAGATTAGTAATTGGTGCAGAGGTTGTAGCAGAAGTTAGAGTAGATAGTCTAGATATATCATTATATCTAAATCTTTTAGAAGTAAAAGTAGTATAGTATTTTCTATACCAGCAAGTTGCAACTTGTGGTTGTTTTGGAACTTGCATATAATGTCAGTTTTGTTTTGCAGGCTCACATTCCTGAGGATTAAAGCAAGTAATAAGAACATGTGCCTTGCTAGCATCTGCTTCAATAAAACCAATATCATAGCAGTCTGAGTAGTAGGAGAAAAAATGGTCGATATTATATGAGTCTGGAGTAGAAGTGACTAAAGTAGGAATGTTTAGAAGATATAAAAATTGAAAAATTAGAGAAAAATAATAAATAGGAAAAACTAAAAATTTGGTGAAAAAGAGGTATAACAAATAAGAGGTGTGATAAATAAGGGTGTGACAATTAAGGATGTGATGAATAAGATGTGACAAATAAGTGGTGATGAATAAATAAGTAACAATAATACATTACAACAAAATTGATGAACATATAACAAGGTTTTGTACTAAAAATAAAAAGAAACTAAATTTAGAATTTAATTAAATTATGCAAGATTTGATATTTTGGTGTAATGATGATTTGTAAGCTTGTTATAACCTGTTTGAAACATGTTGGGGTTAACCAGGTCAAGGAGAATTCCCCAAAATTTGCAAAAAAAAAGAACAAATTTTTTGCAAAAATAATTTTAGAGTTTTTTGAATAAAAAATTAAATATTAGACCGTTTTTAATGTATTATATATCAAAATGAAGCTGAGAATATGCTGGTTCTTTTTGTATTAAGTAAGAGAAGCCAAATACTTAATAAAATTCTGAGTTATTAGCTGTAGAACGTTTCTACACTTTAGCTAGAATATCTTGTTAAAGAGCTAGTTACAAAATATAAAATTGTATTTCCTAGATGTAAAATTGTATGTAGAACAATTTTACTTAAGTGGCCAAAGGAAGTTTACTTAGTAGAATTTTAGGATATTACAAGTTTTTTTCAAGAGAATTTGGTACAAGTGATCATCAGAAAGAGTTAGTGATTTGCGTTCTACTTAATTTCTTAATGAGATCTATATGTAGATAACCTTAATTTAATTTAAATAATACAGGATTACTCTTGGATAGTATTATGTAGTATAATAAAGGTTACTATATTTATAGTATACAGGTATACTTTTTTTAAAGATATTGTCATAGTTTTCCTATTATAAGACAAGACTAAGCTTAGCTGCTACAATATTTTTATTTGTTTATTTTTAACTTATTTTATTTTCTTTCAGAATTTCTTGTATCATCTTAATTAAGTAATTAACTGCAGTAGACTGAAATTTAGTTTTCAAGATTACTTTATCAAATAAAGATTAAAGGATAACTAGTAAAAATGAAATATTGTAAAAATACATTTTTATGAAAATACATTTTCATAAAAATATGTTTTCAATTTTCAATCAGATTAAGAAAAAAACATTTTTATATCTTGAAATTATAGTCTAGAAAATATATATATAAGTTTTCTATTTTTCATTAATAAAGTTCTTCTTAGACTTTAATATCTTAATATAAAATAAGAATTGATTTCTTAAATAAGTTCTTTGATGCTTCAGTATAATAAATATGAATTAATAAAGAACCTGTTGCTAAATAAACCTGTCCTAAAGTTGCAATTAGAGCTAAACTATGCATGTATACCTATTGTTTTCCTAACTAATTGTAGCAATATGTATATTGTAAACAGATAAATTATCTACCTCGAAAGTGCTGTGCTCTTTAACATAGTATAAATTCTGGAAATTCTAAAAATTATAAAAATCTTAAGAATTCATAAAATTCTTACATAGTATTAGTATGATTATTGGGATTTTTGAAATAGATATTAGTATGTTAATTGCTATAATTATCTATATTCCTAGTATGGTAATAATAACTGATAATAAGAATATTCATTATATTTAGTATCATTAAAATTATCAGTATTATGTTATGTATATAAAAACAAATATATATATCATAAAATTTCCTTCAAAATAAAGACAACTCTTAGAGTTCGAAAACTTCAAAGTGCTTAGTAGAAGTTGTAGTTCTAAAAAGTTCTCTTTTTACTATTGAGATCGTTTATTCTTGCTAAAATTGATGCTTTGTAATTTTCATATATCATATTTTTATATTGAGTAAGAAAGAGAGAAAGTATTGATTAGTAATTAAACCTTTTTAAATAATAAACATTGTTGATTAAATCAGTGATCAATCTATTATTTAATATATCTGTACATAATTTGATTTTAGTGATTTTGGTATTCCTGAGCACTAAAATAAATCATGTGATCTTGTTACTTATTCTGATTAGCTAAATTTGATCACGAGATCTAATCGCAGTATCTACAAAGAGAAAAAAGGAGTTAAAGTATTAGTGAAAGTGCTAAAAAGATAATAAGTTACTTAACAAGAAGTAATAGAATACTTACTTGATCCTGAAGATGTCTGCTCAAGCCTCTATTAATTTGTTTATTTCACAGTAGTTTATTACTAAACTAGAAAATAAATATAATAGCTTATCTTTATTATCTTTAGAGAATGTGTATTTTAATTATTTAATTAAATTTAAGATTTAGAGTTTAGTCTGGGTTAAGAATACGATTAAGATCAAATTCTGCATGTTTAAAAAAAATTCAATGATATAATATGCTGTTTTTTTTTTAGCATATTCTATGAGATTCTGTGAGATTCTGTGATAATAAAGTTAGTTTTGTGTAATTCTGTAGCCATTTAGTATTAATTCTGTGATTTAATGAAATATATTTATTAAAAATATTTAAAGTTTATGAAGCAAATTAATCCAAACTCTAATTTATATACAGAAAATATATATTTTTTAATTAAACCTCTTATCCTATTTTTCTGAAATTTACTGCTTAATTCTGTGATATTTTTGTGGTGATTGTATAATTTCTTTAGAATTTTGTAGTATTTTTGAATATTCTGTTAATTTCTATGATTAGACTATTTTTTAAGAAAAATTCTGCTATTTCTATTATCATTGTAGCTAATTTGGTATTAGGATAAGAGTATATTATAAATAAAATAATCTTTTTGATATTTTTAATTCACACCCTAAAATAGATTTAGATAGCTATTTTCCATTAACTATACATCATGTAATTGCATATACCTTAAATGATTTCCTATATCTAGGTATAACTCAGATATAACTGTTATCCTCTTACTTCAATAGAGTATAAAACTAGTTATTTAGTTTTATAAAAAGTTAGAACCTTTAGAGTAAAAAGTTATCTGAGTACAATCTCTAGATCACCTGACAACTTAGCAAAAAATCACTGATCAACCTAATAATTACACCAATTTCACTATTTTCTTTCCAAGTTGTAATTAATTTAGCACAAATTAATTAATTACATACTTGTTTCATCCTTAATTTGTACTGCATATAGTACAACTTAATCTATTTTTAACTTAGTACTAAATACCTATATCTTGTACTATATTAGCAACATCTGATTTGTGCTATACCAGCTATAAGCTACACTAGTTATATAAACCTAGATTATACAAGTTATACAAGTTATACAAGCTATCTATTGTTATACAATACAAAATATACCTCTTCAAGAAGCTCTCTTTGATCTCATCCTATCTGAATATATATCTATAATCTGATATAAGCAACATGTCTACTTTAATCAGCAAAATCCTAAATACTCTTGATCTGAACTACTTTTACAAAAAATGTACTGATACTTTTAAAGTATTCTTCTACGAAGAAGACCCAAAAAACATTACACCTATTCTATCTAAAAGCAAACCAGTTACTTGTATTACCAAAACTCTCTGAAGTAATACCAAAACTATGCATTTTCTCTTTGCACCTAAAACCTTAGCTATTTCCAAATATCTCTATAGTAACTACTTTACTAGCTTTATTTCTGCAGATAATACTAAATATAATACTACAATCTCTAGCTTCACTACTTTTCCTGCAAACTACAACAACAAAAAAACCAAAGTTTTTTTTCAAAAGTTGGAAGGAATTACTGAAAGCATCACACCTTCTCCTATACCAACTCATTGCTAACATGTCTGCTCAAAATACTAGCTTCTAATTAGATGCAAGCTTTTTAATAACAACTATAAACTAACTAATAATACTATATTTTATGAAAATGATACCTATCATTATGTCTGCTTTCCTAATAATACTACTAATCTCTCTTCTGCTACTAACTTCAGATCTACTTTATCTGCAACTCACAATTTCTCCTCTACTAGAAAGGACCTGACTTCTACTTTCCAAAAACAACAACAACTCCAAAATCTACTCTTTCTTTCTCTAACTCTTTTAACTCTAACAATTAATACTAATACCTAGCAACAACTTAATACTACTCTTACAGTAGAAAAAATTTTACCTGACATGGTGTTGACTCCTCCTCCTCTTTAAAAGATAACCAAACTAAAAATTAAACTCCATTAACAAACCCAGATAGTATAGAACTAGATTTACCAAAAACACTAATCTCAAAAGAGAAAAATACTAATATTACTCCTATTCAACCTATTTCTAACAAAACTCCTTCCTACTCAAATATTTTAACTAAGGATTTACTAAAACCTTATATTAGAACTAACAAAACCAAACTAAACCTAGTATATAACTAGTTCGCTAATTTTCTAATTACAGAAGAAATGAAACCAAATACTAAACTTCAAACTAAGCTTTCATTTTAACTATTTAACTTTCTTAAAAAAAATCTTTCTAACTTTATTCCAGAACAAACATTATTTAAATATTTTATATGCACAATAGCTGGCCAAAGACCTGGGCTCCTGACAGAACTCATCTACTAAGCAAACTCAGATATTAATTCTAATGTAACAATTCACTTTGATCTTATTGAATCTACTCTAAAAGATTTATTACTAAAATTTACAACTATTCTATTCACTAAAACGAACTATAGAGAAATTTTTGCATCTTCAATCACTATTCCACTACACAAAATTCAAAACTGTCTTCAAATCTGTTTAAATATAGTATAACTTCATCTTTACTTAACTAACAACTTCTAGTCTATTAACTATACCAAATTTAGTGAAGACTTTAAACTAAGGCTCAAAAGATTTAAAATCGACTCTATAATCGAATGTATTGACCAAGAAAAAGAATACTTCACTATCTTCTCTGACCCAAAATTTAATATTAAAATACTATTTAATCTTCTTAAAACACTTTTTCTTGACAACTTCAATATTCCATCCTTAAAAAACTCAGTAGATAACTTTAATAAGTAGTTTGAAAAAATCTTCCTTACCTATTCATGCCAATTCGACAAAGCTATTAATAAACAAAAAATACTTACTTATCTTAAACATCAAATTAGTCAATATTTTATTCTTCATTTTGCTAAACTTTTTTCAGAAAAATTTCAAATAAAAAAACCAAATACTCGATATAAACACCAAATAGAAGTAACTCATTTCTCTAACTACTACACCCTTATATACACAAATGAAAAATACAAATATCTGAAAGCAACTAACAAGTTGGATAAACCAAATACTGAAAACAAGGAATAAAACAAACCAAATAACATAATACTAATCAACTATTTAAAGTAGTTATGAAATACTCAAAAGTTGCTTACCCATCTGATAAGAGTGAATAGTAAAAATCTCTACCTCTAGATTTCTCTATCTTCTACACTGATAGAAAATATAAAGCTACTTTAAAAGCTAAAATACCTACTAAACTTCTTGATAACTTAGCTAACCAGGCAGAGGAACATGTCTGCAAAGCTAATAATATCAAAACAAACACCAAACACAGAAACTACTACTTTTACTAATATCTAATAGCCTACTATAATTAGGCTGCACAAAACCATAAAATAAATCTTCTTAACAAAGAAGAAAATATCAAATTCCTAACTGAACAACTAGTTGATACCTACTTCCTAGCATGAATAATTACATACTATGACATTATACTTAATAATACTCTAACTTACAAAACAATAACTAAATTTTACAAAACAATAGCTGTACCAGAAGCTGAGAATATTTTAAAAGAAAAATTCAATATCAATTTTAAACCAGTTGAAATAGTAGATTCATTATTCTTAGAAATTACACAAACTCTCTCTTTTCAGTAAGCTTGTCTTCTACAAATCTATTAATTCCTCCTAATCTTGTAGAAGACATCTGTATAGCAGCATTATTACTAATACAACTAAACAACAAAGACTACTACTATACTACAACAAATTTCTAATATACTTTAATCTTCTTCTTTTAAATGATAATCAAACTATTAAGTCCTTTCTTACTTATCTAAAATCTCTTAACTTTAATCACAAAACAATATTCTCTTTTAACCTAATATTTGGTGAAGCATATATTTATACTCCTGACAACCTTCTCCTTCTTAAAAACCATTTATTTATAGAATTATACTAACTTCTAATATACTATAATTTACTATTCAAATTATAAACCAATTCATTATCACAACATACTAATCTCATATTTAATACATCATCTAATTTATCTTCAAATATTCACTCTACTCTTAATCTTAATATAGTAACTCACAATGTATAGGGCTTTAATGTACTAATCAAAAAGTAGCTTTGAGAAGAATACTGCTTTAAAGAAAACTTTAATATTACTAATATCACTGAAACCAAACTAAATACTTTATGTTCCCAAAAATTTCTCAATACTAAACAATTTTCATATTTCTAGGCAAGCCTTATTAATTCTGCAGAAGGAACTGCACTTATGATTAATAACAATCTCAAAGCATACATTCATAATGTATTAATATACTCTGGAGATGCTGTTGCTATTGACCTCGTCTTCAAATATGACTTCAAATTTAGAATTATATCTGTATATCTATCTATATCTAACAAATCCCACAGAGATTCTGCTCAAGAGAAAATTAAGCAATAGATCTAACAAGCCCTAAATCTAAACCTCTTCTCTATAGTCTTAGGAGACTTTAATACTTCTACAAACTTTACATCTACTACCTCCTCCAAAACTCATCTACTATCTTATTTATATAGCATTAATATATATAATCTTGCTAACTACATATCTAACTAACAAAACACCTGGCAAAGTAGCTGATATAGCAGTTAAATTGACTATATCTAGGCATATTATCTAACTATACAATTCTTAACAGACTTCTACTATGAAGATTCTCTTGCTATAACCAATAGTAACTACAAAATTTTAGTTTCTAAATAGTCCTTTTCTTTTGCTCTCTCTGGCAAACTAAAAAATAAATTGAATACAAAACAAAGAATCTTTAACTATAAAAGAATGATAACTAAACTTTCGAAGAAATTTGCTAACCAAACAGACCTTAATTTAATAGCCAATAATATACTATCTACTATACTAATAACAGAATCCTTGGAATCTACTTAGTATAAAATCCAAACTAGCATTATTCAAGCAGCCCTCTTTGTAATTCCAAACAAAAAGTTCCCTACTAAAAACTTCTATTATACTTTCTCTTCCAAAGCAACAGAACTACATTTTGACCTTAAACTATTAGGAGAAGCTATTAAAAAAGCAAAAAAATACATAAACAATTCAAATACTTTATATCTTAATCTCTCTATAACAATCATTCTATCAACTCCTGACACTCCAATATTCCTCTACTACTATCGAACTCTAACTTAATTTCAAATTAGATCTCTCTTTCTAAAAACTTTTGGAAATCTTTTTATAGTGCTCGCAACTTAGAAAATACTTACCAAATAAGAGAACATATCAACTAGGCTATAAACAAAAGATGTGATCTCTTACAAACTAAATCTACAAAAATGATTAATAGTATTCTAGATAAATATAGTGAACCAGTATACTTTAATAATATCAAAACACAGAATGGAATCACAACTGAACTATCTCAAATCAAAAATAAATTTCAGCTCATCAAAACTGCTCTTAACTACCAACAAAAACAAGCTACCTACAAAGAAATTCAACAAAAAATTGAAAACTGAAACAAAGTCTTTAATGAAACTCCTAAACTTTTCTATAAAAATATTCGAGAAAAATATATTAATATAAATATTAACAGACTTCTACTCAATAACACACTCCTTACTGACCAAAATGAAATTTTAAATGCAATCTACTACCACTTTTCAAGCTATTTTGAGGAAAAACTACTACAACCTATTCTACTCTTATCAGAATTCTTTCAACTCTATCAACCACATCCTAAACTTGAAATATACTACTAAAATCTCTTTGATGATATTTCAGACCAGGAATAGAATGAAATTATTACTAATTTACCAAATCAAAAAGCAGCTAGACCTTCTGAAATCTGCTATGAACATATAAAATATGCTAGTCAAAAAGCACAAAAATTCCTCAAACTTTTTATTAACAAATACTTCCAACTCCAAAAAGTTCCAACAGAATAAAAATCCTCAAATATTTTTTTGATTCTAAAAAATTCAAATTGGGACTTCACACTTGACCAAGTTCGACCTATCTCAATTATTGAACCATTCAAAAAGACTCTTACTAAAATTTTTACTAAATGATTAGATAAAATAATTACATCAAATAATCTTCTTTCAAACTTAAATTTTGCAGCTTCTAAAAATTTATCCACATATACACTAATTCAAATTCTTCATAATATAATCGAACACTATATTCTATACAACAAGGAAGCTTTTATTCTATTTTAAAATATGTCTAAAACCTTTGATAAGATCAATATCAACCAGCTACAGAAAATATGCAGAAAAATTAGCATCCCTGAAAAAGGCATCAACTTCATTATAGAGCTACATACTTCTCACTTAGTAAAAATTATCATATCCTATAATCTTACTGCTTCTGTTAATATTAATTCTAGTATCGAATAAGGAGAAACCTATTCTCCTTTATTTTGGAAAATTTATTATGATCCTATCCTTACTTTTATTTCACAAAAATATCAAAATTAACTTCTAAAAATCTCAACACAATTACCACTTAATATTATTTCAAACTCTCCCTTATCCTCTCTAACAATTCTACCACTAGTATATATAGATGATACCATATAGCATTGTGAAAAATTAGAAACTATGCAAAATATTCTTCATGATACCTCAAAATTATATGATCTTAATAATATAACAATTAACTCT
>CAJVPM010000437.1:0-17415 GCA_910592325.1 Scutellospora calospora | reverse complement strand
TAAACTAATAAAATCTGCTCGGCAAAGTAAGCCGCCTTTAATTAAAAAAAAAAAAAAAAAAAAAAAAAAAAAAAAACAAATTTTAGTAATATTAAAAAAATTTAAAAGATCTTTAACTAATATTGAACTTTTTAATTTATAAAAAATTCTTATATTTTAATAGATATAAACAAGTTTTTTTTATTTTTAAATAAATATTTAATTATATAACTTAGAATAAATAAATCTATAAACAGGTTAATTATACTTATTTGTAGTTAAAGTTATAAAAATTAATAAGATCTTATATATAACTTAGTTTAAAACCAGATATTACATATTTAATAAATTTTATTAATTAATTAGTTTTAAGATTTTTTAATAGTATTTTTTTGCAAAACTTTTTAATTTTCTAATATATTTTGACAATTCTTCTAATATTTTATCTTCATTACTGATATTTGCAATATAAATTATTTTAGGATTTATTTTATCAGCTCATACTATCCCTTAATCTATAAGCTATTCCAAGCAAATTTGTTTGAAAAATTTAAGTAACAATACCTATAATTAGAGGCCTGCATTGGGTCCTGCAGCCTGGCCTGCAAATTTTTGCAGGCCAGGCCGGGCCACAAAAATAGGTAATTTGCAGGTTCCTACTGTAAAATATAATTCATTTTAAGTGTATTAAATAATAAATGTGAGGGACAAACATGACGACGTCGTACTATGAGGTGATGATGTCTTCGAGATTTCGTAGAGTTTGGTTTTTGTTATCTAGATAAATATCTTCATTTACAATTATATTGGCTTCTATTTGACATTGTAGACATTTTAATATAAAAAACTTTATAATAAAATTTTTTTTTAGTATATTTAGTAATTAGGGCCATACAAAATCAATAAATTGGATTTCATAACTCGACTGGGTCAGTATTTGTACATCTTTGAAAAAAATTTGGTCTGGTACAAAATCCTGAGATACATCCCGACAGACCTAAATCCCGACGAACCAAGCATCGTCCTAAAAATCGGTTATATTTTAAACTTTAAATTATAATTCTGACAGTTGTTATTTAACAACCACTCTAGCATCACCCCCAAAAAAAGCAGTTACGTATCTGAATTTAAAAACTAACAGATATATTCAAGTAACTTCACATTATGGTAAGACAAAAAAAATTTGGTAGATTAATATACGTATAATATTAAAATGTATTTCCTCGAGATTACTACATTTTTCATTTATTCCGCAAGATAAATTTGATGAATAGTAGCAATTTATTACTAGAATTATAATAACTTTCTCTTGGAATATCTATAGAGGAATCTCTCTCAAGTCGTATCCGAGACACACCTCTAGAAATAAAATCTTTGAATCTTCACCTTTTTTTTGAAATTTCAGAATTCTTCAGAATTACTAAATTTAGCTCTGAACCTTGAGCGTATTCGAATCTATTGTTACTTTGAGATAGAACTTATCTTATTTTTAAGATGTGTTTGACTTCATAAATCGTGGCTATATCGATTGCAAATTTCTTTTCTTTGATATTAAATAAATAAAAGCAACTCTTTTTTCATAAAAGCTCTAATATTTCGTAATTTTAGTATGTTTTGCAGTATAAAAAAAAAAAACAAACGTGGAATTTGAAAATTATTTTCTTAATAAATTATATATGACTTAGCATTAAGAACAACTGTTGCTAAATTTACTGCTAAATAAAAACTTTCGGAATTAAATTTTAGAGTTTAAGACGTAACCAATTTTTAGGGCGATGCTTGGTTCGTCCTATCAAAATTGTTTCATTATTAACTGTCATGATTTCACTATTTCGGGATTATAAATTACGAGGAGTTTTTTTCGGCTTTAATTTTCGGGCTATTGACTAGTGATCTATTATGTATTCTTTTAATATTACTTAACATTATTTATAATAAGTCATTCTACGATAATTCATGTTCGTTTAATTTCAGCTTTAATAATCATTACTTACCATTATCATCATATGATAGTAATAAGTAAGAATTTACTTAACATTAGTAATATTGCTTAATATTTTGCCCATCCCTAATCATGCAGTAGAATCATCCCAATGATGTCACGGCTTAAGCGTAACTAGCTAAAGCTTATCATTGGCATCACTACTATTGACCTCTCAGGATAATGACTTCGAGATTACGTTACTGTAGACCTGTCAGGATTCTATATCTCGGGATCCAAAAAAATTTCATGATATATATAGAGTTCACTTAGATAACCGGGAAACCTATTACCCGAACCGAAAAATTACTAACTGATTCATATTTTTCATCGAACCGGCATGTGCCCATGCCAAACAAAAATTTCAAGGCACCGGCATGTGCATTGGCACAGGGCACGAAGTGCCTTGTCTAAAAGTGTCCAGCACTTTTGTGTCTACGGGAAAATGCATCTGGACACAAGTTGCTTGAACTAAATGTGCCCGGACTTTTATGCCCGTAGACACAAGGCACAGTCTGGACACTAATACCCGGCATAGTGTCAATGTACCTGACGCGGGCACTTGTAAAACTATATTGACGGTAATTACTATTAGAATTACTTTTAACGTTAATAGTAATAACTTATTAAACATTACGGCGAATTTATGAAATTAAGCCAAAATTTGGTCACCAGATCCAAGCATTTGATCATCGAGTTTAAATTTAGTTATCAGATTTGTTATTGATAAATGCTAAACCACTAAAAAAATTGGTTTGTCCTCTAATTTAGACTAATAAGGCGTCTAACCCATCTTCCCACTTACATTAGACATATAAATTTATTATAACGACGTACCTTATCCGAAAATCAGTATTTACACATTAGTAGTTAAATTTTTCAAATTGTAGGGGGTATTTCATAAATTCGCCGTAATGAATAATAATAACAATATAGTAATTATTCGGAGTAATGTCAAAGACTTCTACGTGACATATTTTCGAATAGAATTTATTATTGTTTTAGAAAATGCAATATAAAGGTATATTTCATATGCGGTGTCTAACTTTAATGCATAAAATTACACATTGAAAATATAGTAAGGTTTCAAAATTACTATATCGATATATAATTTAAATTATTATACTTTATTAGAAAATTTATTGTTACGTATGTAATGTCGATCTGATATCAAAAGTTACACAGAGATCACGTTATATGAAATTCTCGTGTAACTAACAATAAATAAAATAATGTATTGCATTGTTGTCAATCAATGATTTCTTTTTTTCCATAAAGTCTCAAGGTTACATTTTCTAGTTAACAAAATAATGAATGATGGTAAATTTGATAAATTTAAAGATTCTAGAGAATATAATGTAAAAATTATAGTTGGTATTGAACCAAATATTAAAGAATTTAAAGCTCATTCGATTATATTACAAGCACGTTCAGAATATTTTCAAGCGGCATTATCTATACGATGGGCACGAGAAAAAGATGGATATTTTATAATCAAAAAACCTAATATTTTACCTAAAATTTTTGAAATTATACTCAAGTAAGGTTTTTTATTAATGATTAATAAAAAAAAAAAAAAAAAAAAATTAAAAAATTAAAAATCTTACATAAAAAAAATTTATCATGTTTAGTTATATTTATACCGGTATAGATCCTATGGATAACTGTGATAAATGTGATGGAGAAGATTCACTTGATATCTTAAAAGCAGCAGATGAACTTGGGTTATATAGTTTAATTCAAAGTATGCAATACCATCTTATTAATCATCATTCAACATGGATATATAAAAATATAGTCAAATCTTTAAATACCGTTTGTCGATACGTACACTTCCACGAATTACATGACTATGTCTTTGATGTGGTATGCAGAAATCCATATATTCTATTCTATTCTGTTTATTATACATATTTAGAAGAATCAGCATTAGGAGAACTATTGAAACGAGACGACCTTGAAATAGAAGAAGTTAAAATTTGGAATTATTTAATAGAATGGGGAATTGCCAATTCGAATCCACCTTTAAACCGAGATATTTCAAAATGGACAGAACAAGAATTCGAAGTTTTAAAAGAAACAATATCACAATATATACCATTTATAAGGTTTGGTTTGATGTTACCATATGATTATGAAAGCAAGGTTAGAGACCCCTTTATTTACATTCTTCCTGAAGGGTTTGATGAACGAATTATGAAGTATTTTTATGGTCCTAGTAGTAACTTATGAAGTTTCAGTAATTCTATCGATTAGAAGATGTGACTTCGTAACTTAGGGAATAAAGAAATGGAGCACTCTTGTTATTACAAGAGCGCTTTTCACGATAGTTGAAAAAAAATAATTTCATGATCGAAGTTATAGAGAAATATATAATTGTCTTTATTGTAAAAGCTTCGAATAATTGAATAAAAATTTTCTTATTCCTCGTGGCCATAACATGAGGTTATCGTGAAAACTTTAATGAATTTTACCGAATGAAATTAATGTCTCGTGCGTGATATACAGATAAGAGAATATAGGGGTTTGCAGGGGTTGTTAAATTAATTGTAATTACAGTGATACTTCTCTAAATGCGCATTTATAGTTGATTATTTATATAAAATGCATATGTAGAAGGTGCACTTAGCGAGGCATCACTGTAGATGAGCCTTAAAAATGTTATTATATTTTTTATTATGCAAAAATACATAATAAATAATTGTATTGATTTATATACATTATACTTAACACAGTAAAAAAATTTTTGTCATTCCCAATGAAGAAAATGTTTAAAACGACAACATATTTTTCAACGCCACAAAAAATATATTCTAAATTGCGATCTATCAAAATACAGTATATATAAAATACCAGAAACAAAGAGGCTAATGAGGCTAATACCCTGATGCACCTGACCCAAATATATACTGATTTTAAACCTTATTCTACCTAAAGATTGAATCTATCAGTCGCGACAAAATATATCGTAATAAAAATATCACTGAGGATAATTCATGTAACGGTAAAAATCTGGTGTTGAAATCCAACTCTAATACAGTAATATTTAAACGAGCTCTTTAGTTAAAGTAGACAGAAAAAAAAAAGCCTTTTAGTTAATGATTCTGTAATCATTACCGTATCTCTAGCTTTTTTAATTTTTATTTTATCTTATTAGTCAAAGACATTATGCAACTAATTTGTATAATAAAAGAAAAACCGTTTATTGATAATAATTACATCTATAAAATTCTAATAATTCATTATATTAACTGCAATTGACTACTATTGTTGTATCAATTTGAATTAGATGTTCATGCTCTTGTTTAATTATACAAGTTTCTATTTTTTTCTATTTCGAAAATTGATTTTTATGAAATAGTATTTTAAGTTGCTTAATATGTAATTCTATACATTCTTAGAACTTTAAAAGTGAATGAATAAAAAATTAGAGATGGTGATCGATCAAAGATAATTTTTGATTAAAATCTATAATTGATCGTTCGTAATCAGTCATTTTTTTCATTTTTTTAGAATAGAATAGTTATAATTAATATAAAAAATTTATTGTTCAATAAATTAGTCATGATATGATCGATCATCATCTCTGTTTTTTAACAATATTACAAGACACTCTTATTATAGTGAAGAAATCTGGGCTATCAAAATTTTTTTTGTAAAATTCATTATAAATATAAAGCCCTAACTTCACTATATCGAGAGTTTAATAATTTAATCTTCATTATATCGAAAGTTCACAATAACGAGAATATCATATATTTATAAATTAAAAATTTAATCAATTCTATTATCTTCCAAACCTTTGATCACATTTTGAATATTTCCGCAATCCTTTTATAAAAAGGCTATAATGAAAATCGTAATTCCCTGGTATGTGACTATTTTTGTCAAATAATTTAGATAATTCAATTTGAATACATAAATCTCATTTCATTAATAACAATAATAATAATAATAATTAACTTACAATATTTCAGTAAGACGAATATGCCAAGGTGGAAAGCCTTCAAGTTCAACTTTTGGTGAAAAGAGTATAAGAAGTTGAGGTTCAGAAAATTGAGGCACTACATTGAATTAATTAAAAACATGAAAATTAATAAAAAAAAAAATAAATAAATAAAAATCGGAAATCTTATATTTTACAAACCACTTAATCGACGATCCAATTCTTCTACATCCAATTCATCACTTATCATTTTTCCTTGTTTTACTTCTTCTGAAAAATTTTTTGTTACTTCTACTATCCGTGTACGACCATCCGCGTATGAGATCAAATTCACATGCATATCTGAATAATTATTATCATAACAATAATGAATACTACCAATAAAGCAAGAATTTAAAATAATGTAGAACCAAATAAAAGAAATTGTACCAGGTAAGTTTGAATCTTCATTATTTGAATATTTTGTTGATATACCAAGTGCAGTAACACGAATAATTGGAACAAATTTTTCATGAATAAAAAAATGTTTAGAGAAGGCATCAATATGAAATTGTAATAATTGTGCATTATGTTTTAGATCATCTTGTTAACAGGTTGTAAAAATAGATGTTTGTATTAGATAAAATGAAAAAACAAATATAAATTTAATCGTATAATAACTATAATTACATACCTTCAACATCATATATACTTAACATTTTCACTCCTGAACGCCAAGCCCAACAACATAATTGCGCAGCTTCTTTTAATCTTTTCTCTTCTATTTTCCCCCAAAATAAAACAGCGAGATGTTTTGGAATTTTATCCAAATTTTTTAGATCCTTTTCCATTTGCAAAGAATTTATTGGTGCTTTAGGCTTTCTTTGAAGAAATAAAGGGATCAATATACATAGCTTATATGTTAAATACATATAATGCAGTATCATAAGCAAACATTTATAAAAAAGAGTGGGTTTATAATAAATAACTAAAATTAATAATAATAATAAACCAAAGAAAATTACTGCCGCTGTCAACATAATTCACTTTTATATAATATTCTAAATATTCTAGTTCAGATGTTGTCACTGGAAGATCACTGGAATCAAAATTAATAGTGCCACTGGAACTTTTATTATTACAAAATCTCACTGGAAAAATTCCCACTGAAAGTAAAAATTGACAACACTGACTGTAGATCGAGAAATTGTAATATTGCACTATTAATAGAATGTCTACTCAAGTATATAATAGTTCATCAAATAATCTAAATTTGATCTAAAGTCCCGAAGCTCAACAGCAGTAAAGACTGATCCAAAAATTATTTTACAATATGACGAATCAAATCACATCTATTTAGTAGATAAGTAAAAAAAAAAAAAATTTTTTTTCGCAAATGGGGAGAAGCTGCAATCAATTTATGTTGGCACAGCTACGGACGTACGTTACTATTACTATTTGTTTGCTTAGAATTAAAATGTAAATTAAGTTAACTTATTCACATTTATAGTTGATGTCTTCCTTACATGTGTTACAAAAGATCACCAAAATTATGTTGTAACACTGATGTGTTACCTATCGTTTTGCTGACAGGTTGATCAATTATATCAATAGCGATAGTCGTGGTGCAAGTCTCGGACAGAATTGACTCTGATAAGATGTTTTAGTCACATTTAGATTCGAAAGACACATGGGGTTTTTGCCTTGAAAATCACGTTTAGATCATATGATTTACAATGTCCCGTAAGGTCATTTTCAAGGCAAAACAAAGACCCGCACATACACATCAGATAATCGATTTAAGGTTATAAATATTTATTAACGCATAATACCTCTTAATTCATTTCATTTACATAACTTCGTCCTTGCTCAATGGATCTGAGGCAAAATTTTAATAGTCGGAATTCGAATAAACTAACCAAGCGAGTTTCGTAGCATATCAGCGGATTTACATAATTTGAGGATTAACCCGTGGTATATAGGAAACTTGGGTATGCTATGTATGATAAATCAAAACTATATGTGATCACTTGACATTTTAAATAGTCAGCGATTTTTTTTCATTGATCATTTATTAAATATAGTTAAATATTGGTAATCTTATTAAGCGTAATATACCAACCTGATACATTTGACTTTTTTTAAACTTAGATGATCTTGCTTGACATTTTATTAAGAAAAAGCTAATATAAGCTACAAAGCAAATTGCTATACTAATTATAATAAGTGTTCTTTTAAAATTATGTTGGACTCACTTGGCTATCTTTAGGTATTCAAGTGTAATCTGTTGTAGCAACTGTTTTTCTTATAAGAACCAGTGTTTATATAATAAACTCTTAGTTCCTAGTCAAAGAGAGGTTGCTATTAGCCTATATCAAGAATTACCTATTTTGTTTTAATATGTAATTATTCTTCTTTTCTATCTGTTCTTATCTATTTATCAATTCTGTTAAGGATTTTTTTTTGTATTCTTGTTTCTTTCTTCTTTTTAATTCTTTTCTTATATTCAGAAGTATTATATTTTCTTTTTCTTCTTTTATTCTTCTTTTCTATCTGTTCTTACCTATTTATCAATTCTGTCAAGGATTTTTTTTATATTCTTGTTTCTTTCTTCTTTTTTAATTCTTTTCTTATATTCAAAAATGTTATATTTTCTTTTTCTTCTTTTCTTTTACTTTTCTATTTTTTTTTTTCCTTTACAAATATATTGTTTTTTTTTTCTCATTCTTTCATAACTTCATATTAAAACTTCTATAAGTATTATAAAAGTATATCTAGAAATATTTAATAAAGCTTGTTAGTACTTTACTTGCTTTGCTCTTTGATTATATTATCTTATCTATATCTAATAATTGTTTTCTATTTGTAAATTTTCTAAAATGTAGTATTCTAATTTAAAGCTTTTTTTTAGATTCTTTGCTATAAAGAGCTTCTCTTAAAGAGGTTTTCTTAAGTACTAAGTTTAGTTTTATTAAAGTTTCTAAACTTATTAACTATAGAGTTTTTTTTTCTAAGTTTTTCTAAATTTTTTAATAGAATTCATATTTAGCTAAAGATATAGAGTTTTATTTGCTTTAAAACAGACTATATATTTTTGGTTTTTGTAAAGTTTAGAGTTTTTTAGATAACAAATATCTTTTATAGATATGATACTATTTATATATTTTATATAAAATATAAGTATTTTACTTTTTTTAAAGTTAATATACTTTTTTCTCTGCAAATTCTTAAGTACTTCTTATATATTTCTCTAGTTTAGTTTTATACTAGAATTGATTTTTTAACTTAGAGCTAAGATTACTACTGTTTGCTTAGATTTATCTACTCAGTTTCATATATTGTTGCAGATATTATATTTACAAAAAATCTAAATATGTAGTCCATTATATAGTTTTCTTACTTAAACATAGCTAGTAAGCTAACTTAATATATTTAAATTAAAATATAATAACTCAAATTTTTATATTTATAATCAATTCTTTTTAACAATTATCAAAACCAAAACAACAAGACAACAAAAATTTTTTTCTTGTACTACTATCTAGTAAAACTACTTAAAGTAACTGACTACATGAGGAATAAACTATGAGGCTACAATAAGCTAGTAGCAAGAACTACAACAAGTCAGTTTCAAGATTGTATTAGGCTCTTTGGCTGTCTGACTTTAGTAAAGTGACTTTAAGTTAGTTTAGTAGAAAGGTATTAATAGTAAAAAGAAGAAGTATAAGAAGGACTCTAACTATGCTTGTACTAGGTCAAACATATAACTACTCTCTTAGTTTTGTTTTTTTGAAGAATCATTTTCTTTATTTACAACAACTAGACTTTTGAACTTAAAATTGTTTTTCTTTGTTTCTTGATAGCAAAAAGTAAGGATTTGGCTTACTCCTGTCAAAAGATCTACATTAGTACTATGTCTATTTTAAGAAAGTCATATTGTATGCTATTAAACAACAACAACTTGCAAATATATGTAGCCATATACTACAAGTTAATATCTGTTAACATCTTCATTAGAGGATTATGTAAAGCTATGCTCTGTTAGATGAGTAAAGAATAGTTTTAATAGAATTAGTTAACACTATAAAGATATATACATGAATAGCAACAGTATATATAATTTTTAATAGTAGTGCTTGCCTTTGAGCTTGTTTTTAGGTAAAACTACTTTGAGTTTTTCTTTTTCTTTTTTCTTTTTACGTCAAAAAGAAAATTTTTGTTTGTTTTATTTTCTTTTTTATTTATTTTTGCCTACACTTAGATAGCAAGCTTTTTACTTGTTAGCAAGTTTTTCTTGCTATTCTAGCTTAAGTTCTTATAGTATGTAGCTTTTCTACTTTTCATTATTCATAATAATTTTTATTTTTTTCTATCTTGAGACTAGATATTAACAACTTTTAGTTTAGTCTTAGATTAGATTAGAAAGGACCTAAGATCTTGATGTGAGCTAAAAGTTGCTTTTTTTTAATTACTAGTAACCTATACTACTCTAATAGTATATTACTAATAGGAGATAAAATGCTTTTACAGCAGATCGAACTTAGGTACTATCTGAGTAGCCAAGTTAGTCCTAAATTGCAACAAGGAGGGTAATAAAGTATTATGTTAAGATATAGTATTTTATATTGCCTGTATTATCTTTTGATAATTCTCCTAATAAAATGAAGGGCAAAATTGTCTTAGTAGAAAAAAAAATAAATATATTTAATATTATATTTAATATTTATATATTTATATAATATATTTATAAAAAAAAATTATTAAAGTTTAGTAATCTAGTATAGTAAATAGGTTATCAAACTACTATGCAATAGGTTTAGAATTTAAATTTTACTGTTAACAATTTGAATAATTTCTCAAATCTTGTATCTAACTTATAGTAAACTCTACTCATTTCTGAGATTATAATTCTATAAATCAAGTTGTATTAAGTTATTCAAACTTTAGAAATATGATATAATATTATATAAATAAATTTTAATAAGATCTATAAACAGAAGATTTGCATAGCAAAAATTCTAAATAATAAGATAGTATGATCTTTAATAGTCATACTAGTTTATATTTGATCTAATAAAATACTAAAATTAGAAAAATACTGATTAGATCTTAAAAGAAGTATTTGTAAAATATTCAAAAAGAGAAATAAATACTAGTGAATAGTTATAGCTAAAATTAGAATTATACAAATATTATAAAAGTTTATACTAGCTAGATTAGAATATAGCATAACATAGTTAAATATTATAGTACTTTTACATATTTTTTAATTAAAAACTAATAAAAGTTTAGCTAATAGTATTTGTATAAAGTAAAAAAAAATAAATAAATAAAAAAAATTATACTTATTTTTAATTATACTTTTTTAATTTATAGTAAATACTATTTGTTTCTAAGTATTATAATCCTGTAAATCATATTGTACTAATATTAATTTGATATTAGAAGTATAATATAATATTTAAAGAGATATAATATTATATGAATAAATCTTGATAGGATTTATAAGCAGAAAATTTGCATAGCAGAAATCTTAAGTTAGATTAAATAGTATAGATTTTAATAGTTATACTTAATTCAACAAAAAAGTTTGTATATAAAAGATATAATTAAATAGATATAAGTAAGTTTATAATATAAGATTATATAGTAATACTTACTTAGCTTAGTAGCTAACTAGATTTGAAAAGATCTGTCTTATAAAATATTTAAAAATATAGAAAACTAACTTAGTAGAAAGCTATAGTAGAAATTAGGTTTGTATAAATATCAAACAAAGGTATATATAAGCTAAATTAGAATATAGTATAGTATAGTTAGATTCTATAGTATCTATTGATTAGAAAGTTAATAATAAAGTATCTTAAGATAAGATCTAAGCCTAAATTATAAAGTTTGTAAATATATATTAGCTTAGATATCTTTCTAGAGAAGTAGTATAGAGTTAGATAAACTTAGGTAAAATACAGATAAAATATGAGTAAATATTATAAAGCTAAAAGGTTTAAATAAATAATCTTCAAATAGATTTCAGATATAATAGCTAGTATAGAACTTTTAAGTAAATTATTTAAATTAAATAATCTAAAGTTGTATATATAGCTAGTTGTATTTTTATAATATATACTATTTTTTACTATCAATACTAATAAAAGTTTTAGTTAATAGTATTGTATAAAGTAAAAAAAGAAAAAAAAATTATATATTTTTTGTATTATTATACAAGTGTTTTGATATAACTTTGATATATAAACTTGTTATATTTTAAATAAGATTATTATATAAAAAAAAAGTTATAATAAAAATTGTTTAGTTAAATTAAACTATATAAAATTATATAATTAGTTTTTATATTATTATAAAATAAATTTTATCTATTTTTTTTTTATTACTTAAATAATCTTGTCTATTATTTATTAAAAGAAAATATATAAAATATTATACAAAAATATATACTAAACTAGACTAACTATATAATTATCTCTTCTTACAAATTAGAACTTATTTGGTTACTATATAGTATTCAAATATAATAACAAATTTTCTTCTAAAAGAATAGTTTGTCTAAACAAAATCTTATTTAATTAATTAACAAAAAGCTATTATATATTAGTATTATTCTATTCCTAATAGATTAAATTTACCTATACTAGACTTAGTATTTTAATTAGATTTAGTATACTTTAAAATCTAATTATTTATAAATTTTAAATAATAATTGTATTTTTAAAAAATTTTTATAAGTTCTTTAAATAGTTACAAACTTGTATTAAAAATCTTATATTCTAAAAATTTTTTAAAAAATTCTAATAGACTTTTATATTTTACAAAATATTTTAAAATTTTAATTAGTAAATTTTATATATTAAAAACTAGTAAAATTTTAACTATTAAAAAAATTGTAATAGAGTACTTCAATTTTAATAATTTTTTTTTTTAAACAACTATAACTTATTTATAATTTTATTAAAAATTAAAAAAATTTAGAAATATTATATTCATAACACTTATATTTTTTTTTTTTTGTTGTTAAGGTAGCTTATATTAGAGGTTAGATCTATGAATATTCATAGTTATAAATAGATATTCTTTGAATATCTAATATTTGGTTACTCAAAATTCACAGATAATCAAAGTTTGTAATTTATATAATTGATTCATTTATATTCATGAATATTTGTATAAATATTTGTATGAATATTCATGTTACAAATATAGAACAGGTATCTATTTAAAATCCAAATATTCATTTAATGCTATTCATAAACATCAAAACCTATGAATATTTGCTAAGTAGTCATGATAGATATTCAAAGGATCCAACCTCTAGCTTATATTGCTGAAGGAATTTTATTAGAGTTGTCAATGAGATTATACATTAATAATTCCTACTATTTGTAATTACATGAAGAGTATACAACAAGCTACATATATAACTTTAGTTATTGTCTATTTTAAGTAGTCTACTGCATAGACGTTAGGCTATCTAATTAGTTCTACACTATGCTACTATATCTGTAACCTGCCTGTGAGTTATCTATTTAAATACTCTGTTCATTAACTCATACAGATCTAACCTAATATCTCTATAACACCTAACTACTTAAGCCAGCTAGCTTGTTATAGATCTATTTATTTAGAATAGCTTAGATCTTCTTGGGATATATTATACTAGATATATTACTAGTATTGTAGAACTAGTTAATCTCGAAGCAAACCTACTAGAGCAGTCTGTACTTATTTTACAGATTCACCTAGCTTAGACTCTTGTATATATTCATACAACTCTAGGTTCTACTGTGATCCTCTACTAATCAGTTGAACTAGTTCTTTTCCAGTATTCAGCTAGTCTTGGTTATCCTTTGCTTAGAGACCTCAAAACCTTCTACCTTTATTCAACTGAGTTTTTTTTTTCAGATTAGACTTTAGCTAATATAGTTCTGTTAGAAGGCTATATTACTTCACTGACTCAAGATTTTTACTATACAGGTTCCCTGCTTGTATATTCTATTAAGATTTATTTGTGTAATATTATGCTATACTTCCAAGTTCTGATCGATTTAGTATAATTCAATTTATAGAGATATGCTCCCAGAAATGAACAGAATTTATTGTAATATATTACAAGATCTGAAAAATTATTCAAATTTATTGATAGTGGGATTTGAACTTCAGATCTATTGTATAGCGGTCTAATAATCTAATTGCTATACTAGGTTATCGGACTTCTTCAAATATCTATATTATATAATATCTTATATATAATAATTATTAAACTAAATTAGAATAAGGGCATAGGTTTTTAGTATATTATATATTTAATAGTATAGTGTTATATAACATAGTGTTATAAATATAACTTTCTATAAATTTATTATGTAAAATTTTTTTTAAAATTTTTTTAAAAAATTAAAAAAAACATATAAATACTAAAAATAGTAATAATTTTCAATTAGTACTATATAAACCTTATTTTTTTTATTTTTTTTTATTACTTAAGTGATTTTGCTCTTTATTTTATTAGAAGAAATATTAAAAAAATATTTAAACAGATATATAAAAAAAGAAAATAAAACTATTCTACTTTTAAAACTACTCTTCTTATTGCAATTTTAGACTTACTTAGCTGTCTAAATAATGCCTAAGTGTGATTTGTAGTAGTAGCATTTTTTCTTTTAAAACTAAATATATGTTTAAATATACTTATCTAGTCTCTATCAAAAGAAGGCTACTACTAGCTCATATCAAGAAAGCCTATTTGATTTTAAATTTTAATTATTTCTTATGATCTGTATTTTTGATCAATCTTGAGATTTTGTTGCTTGAATCTTTTAGAATCTTTTTTTTTTTTTTTTAGCCAAAGATTCTTTCTTTTGAAGGTTCTCAAAAGAATTATTTTCTTTGTTTGCTAAGCTAAACCTAGACAGTTTCTTTTTTTTCTCTTTTTTTTTCTGCATGTTAATCTTATTTTCTTTTTCCTAACTTGTTATGACTTTACAGTAGAATTTCTATAACTTTTTATAAAAATTTAACTAAAAAATATTAATAAACTAATATATCATCAGTTAGTTTTGAATCTGAAGCTTAGTAATATTCTGATATCATTAATTTGTTTTTTACTCATAAGGCTTCAAAGGTATAACTTTCTTTATTTGAGTTTCTCTTCTAAGTTTGTACCTAAGAGTGTACTTGCAAGGCTACAACTTGATACTAATAGATCCTATTCTTTGAGTATTTTAAATTCTAGTTTCTCTATTATTATTTCTTCTATATATTTTCATATTTTTTAATAGATCTCACAAGTAGCTAGATAGCTAAAAGTTTCATCTATTCTGTAGCATACTACATATATTTTACTTTTATATAACTTAGATCTTTTTTAATAGCATATATCACATATTGGTAATAACTTATTCATACATTTTATCTTGAATATTAATGCCTTGCTTTTCTTAAGACTTATACATTTCCTGCTTTAGTATTTCTTTAAAGCATCTTATATATTTGTTCAGTTTATAATCTTATTAAAATTAGTTTCTAATTTTATATTTATTATCTTACTTATATTGTTTAATTTTGCTTAATCTGTTTTATAAGTTATTGCTATTATGATATTTACAAATATTTTTATTGAGCAATCAATTAGATTGCTCTCCTATTTAGGTAAAACTTTAATTCTATCAGTATTAATATCTTTTGAATTAACTATTCTATATAAGTTAAAATCTAGCTTTATAAGCTTATCTGCTATTATTTCAGAAGTTACTATTATAATCTTTGATTTTGATAAGCTTTAAATCAATATTTTTGCTTTGTAGCATTCTCTTATTTGTCTAATTAAACTTTTGTTTTTAGTTTTAAATAAATTTTATATACTGTTTGAAAATTTATTACTTAGTATTCCTTCTATTGCTACTTTACTATCTAAGAAGATCTTAACTTGAGTATCACAAAGTACTACTAAAATTGCTATTCAAATTGCTCTAAGCTCAGCTTGAGTTGAAAAGGGCCAGTTGACTATTTTATATTGAAATATATATTATCTAAACTATTGTGATTTCTATTATCTATTACTTAATCTATTCTCATTTTCTTTTCTCTTGTATTTCCTATTACTTTACTTGCTAGTAATCTATCAGTATAGATATCTAATACCTTTTTCCTTTTTAGCTTTTCTACTATTCCTCTCAGATATTTTTGCATATTCTTATCCTTGATTACTTTTTGTATTATTGCTTCTTCTATACTTAATATCTTTATCTGAATACTGTTCTAAGTTGTTAGTTCTTCTCTTGAATATAGTTCAACTTTATCTATATAGACTGAAAATAGTAATTTTAAAGCAAATATATTTACTTTATCTTTTACTACTTTGTTAATTACTTGATATCACTTACTTACTAGTTTACTAATCAAACAATTAGTATTATTTTTTTTACTAAAACTATATTCTTCACATTTTACTATACCTGCTTGAAGTATATCTTCTAGATCTACATATTTTCAATATACTAATATAAATTTTTTTTAATCTTTTTAACTATTTTTTTAACTATTAGTATATTCCTTTCTTTTAGAATTACTCATTCCTTTATTCTTTTATTTATACTTATTTTTTATTTGATTGACTTGTACTTCTTAGTTTATATTTTTAGAGTTTTTTGCAACTTCTCTTGAGCTATGATCTATGAATAATTTTTTTTTAATTGATTTAAATCAGTTTGGTTTGTGATCTTTTCTTTTACATTCTCTTATTAATTTTATTTGATTCAAGAGAGTAACTTGTTTCCTTCTTCTTTTAGTATCTGATCTGTTGTAAAGATATTTAGATTTCTGCTATCTGTAAAGTCTCTCAGATCTTTGCCTAATAGTAGCTTAGCTAACTTAATATCTTTTACTTCTATATTATTTATATTTGTATAAATTTTTTGAAATTAATGCAAGCTCACAATATATTGAACAATAAGCATCTTGAAAGGATCTAAGCTGAAGTTGAAAAATAGATCTGTAACAAGCTAGCTAACTTAAGCAGTTAGATATTATAGTAACATTAGTTTGTAACAATATGAGTTAGTTGAATAGAGTGTTTAAATAGGTAACTTATAGGCAGATTACAGGTATAGTAGTATAGTGTAAAACTAATCAGATAGTCTATTGTCTGTGTAGCAGACTACTTAAATTAGATAATGACTAAAGTTGTATGAGTAGCTTGTTATACACTCTTCATGTAATTACAAACTATAAGGATTATTCATGTATAATCTCATATATCAAACTAATAAAAATCACCTAGTAATGTAAGCTACCTTAAAAAATTAAAAAAAAAAAAAAATTGAAAACCAAGTTTGACTATACTTCAAATAATATTGTATATTAGATTATCTTAGATTTTTATTAAGCTAAATATGTATTTTTTATCTAGTAGATTATATTTGAATTTGTATTTTAGCTAAGTATCTTTCAGTTTGAGCTGCATAGATATTCCTATATCATCTTTTCAGTTTAGACATATAGTTTTTTTTTTTTTTTT
>CAJVPM010000436.1:0-17417 GCA_910592325.1 Scutellospora calospora | reverse complement strand
CAGACACATTAGGAGTTTACTTCAAATGTAAAAAGTTTGTTCGCAAACTGTTTGAATAAAGTTGAGGCATGGCTGCCAAATTTAAAAAAAAAATTACTTAATAACTATTAATCTAATTCTTACAAATTATAGCTTGTTATGATTATAAGACTATTTTGGTTTTAATAATACTATCTAAAGATATTGCTAATTTATAAGTTAATTTATAAAATATAAATAAAAAATAACTAAATAATAAAAATAAAAATAAAAATAAAAATATTAAAATTCATTTGATAATATTTCTGTTTATTTAAAAACAAACTCTGTAAGTTCTTTAATACTTTAAAGAAAGCTATAAAGTTATTATTTGTTAAGTAATATAA
Source organism: Scutellospora calospora (assembly GCA_910592325.1). Taxonomy (NCBI): domain Eukaryota; kingdom Fungi; phylum Glomeromycota; class Glomeromycetes; order Diversisporales; family Gigasporaceae; genus Scutellospora; species Scutellospora calospora. Next base: position 17,052 of record CAJVPM010000436.1, on the reverse strand, counting down.
ATTGCTTAAAATAATATATTTAGTAGAATATAACTTTTTTTTTCTATATAATATAAGAAGTTTAGAGATCTGTTTAGCTTCTATTAAGATCATATTTGTTTTTTATTAGCTCAGTTTGTTTTGAAGAGTTTAGTTAATTTTTTTAAACTTTAAGAAATTATTATTATAGGTTTTCTTTAATATTGAGTTCTAATTCTACTTTTTTAATTCTTAGTACAAATCTTATTTTGAAGTTTTGAAATTATATTATTTAGCTAATTCTCAAAAAGAGTTAGAGAGAGAGAACTAATTCTAATTAAAGATTCAATATAATTTGTAGAAAAAGTATTTTGAATTTTTATTCAAATATCTTCTTGAAGAGAGATTGGAATTATAAGAGAAAAGCTTTTTTGTCTTGTTTCTAAATTATGACTATTCAGAGAAACAATATTTTCTATTAAAAAAATTGTTTCTTTAGTTATTTCTTTATTAAGATAGATTAGATCAAAATTAATTTTAGTGAAGAGTTGTTTAAAAAAATCTAGTTTAGTTAAAAGTAGTATTTCTAAATTATTATTATTTTAAGTATTTTTATCTGAAAGTAGAGTTTCTATTAATCTTCTATTAATTAAAGAGAATTAAGTTCTTGTAATTAATAAAAAAGTAGTTAAAAAGATCAGATCTTTATTCTATTAGCTAAGAAAATTATTCATATATTCAAGATTTTGAGTTGTATTTGCTAAGTAGTAGTAGAATCTATTTTAAAGAATTTGTCAAAAAGAGTAATTTTTAAAAAAAGAAAATTTTAAAGTTTTTTTTTAAATTTAGAAAAAATAAAAGAGAAAAGTGTCTATTTATAAGTTTTGATATAATACAAAAAAAATTTTTTAATATTGTATGAATTAAATCTAATTCTAAAATAGATTTTATAATATTTTAAGAATTTTTTCTAAAAATCCTTTAATTTTCTATTATAATTACAAATTGCTAGTTTTGTTTTTTATAATACTTTGCTAGTCTATCACTATTATAATATTTTAATAGTATTTTTTTTTCTTTGGTCTGGAGTTTATATATTTTTTTTCTAATTTTAAATGATCTTGCCTGTTATTTATTAGAGTAAATATCATTAGATACATATAAACTATATATTATAAGATACATATAAGATACAAATTATTTAAGTTTTTTTTTTTTTTTTATATATCTCTTGTTGCTTAAGCAACTAGAGATGCAGATGATATTCTTTTATTAAAGTATAATAAATAATCTATATATATTTTAAATATTTACATAGTAATTTCATAGTTTTAGATTTGTTATAAGACAAATTAAATTTTAAAGATTATATTTCTCTAGAGATATGATTTTTTAATTAAGATACTAATAGAATTTAGTAAAGTATCTGAGTTTCTTCATTTTAATGAGGTATAGTGATACTAGATTTTATAGATTATATTAATATGTAGCCAGAATATAGCTATTAAAGTTTGAGGATGATTAGAGCTTGCAGGCTCAAAAATTTCCTTTATTGTAATAGATAGAATTTTTCTCTTATTAATATTAAGGAATTTGTAAGCTTTTTCTCAAATAATTTTGCTTCTAGAGTAATCAAAAGCAAAATGTTCAATAGTTTGTAGATCATCAGAATACTAGGAGCAGTTTCTTGTCTTTGTTAGTTCTATATATTTAAGTCGATAGCCTAATAGGAGTGTTCTATGAAAAAGATACCAGAAGATATCTTTTTTCTTATTGCATACTAGCTTTAGAGTTAGCCAAGTAGTTTGTATAGTTTGAGAAGGAACTTAAGGTAGAGTAGGTAAAGAAGTTGAATTTTTAAAGAGCTCTAATGATTTTTTAACAGAGAATTCATCTTCTTTAATATCTCCAGTAAAGATTTCTTCTTTATTCCAAGGCCAGTTAAAAGTAGAAGAAATTTTTCTTTTTATTCTTGTCTAAGCAATTAAATAGGGTTTCTATTCTGTAAACCAGGCTTTGGTATATATATTATTAGAGCTTAAAGCTTATAGTAGAGAAGTATTTCTTTTAGCTCTGAGAATTGAGCTAACTTTGTTTTTTTCATAACTTGCTTATATAGAATCTGAAGTAAGGAGCTTGATCCAAATAGAGATTAGACAAGCATCTAATATATCTTTAATAACTAAAGCTTGAAGTCCTGCAAGTTCTGTAGAATATTAAAAGATAGAGTATCTAAAGAGTATACATGAAGTATCTTTAACCTACAGAGAGATAATTCTGTTAATATCTGTAATCTGTTTTCTATTAGAAAGTAGAAGATAGGCAGAATACTAAATTTTAGATAGAATAAGTAATTTAGCTATTAGGATTTTTCTTTTGAAGAAGAGATTTCTGTTTGTCAGTTTGTCAAAAGAATCTTTTAGCTTATTAAGAGTTGTAGGCTATAAGTCTTTTTTTAGCTGACTATTAGTAAGAATATTATATTCCAAAATAGTAATAGTATCTTGTTCTTTTAGTTTGACAAATTGTTCTTCATTAGAAAGTTTGACTCTTCGAGCAGTAGGATGAGAGGAACTAGCTTAGTTTTTGTCTTATTGATTTTAGTATTAGAAGCTACTTCATAAAGGTTTAGAGAGAATTAAACCTCGTTCCAATCTGTTAAAGAACTAATTTCTATAGTTAAATTATCTGCATAAGCTGAAGATTTAAAAAGGTAGTTTCCTAGTTCAATACTATATAAGTGATTTTCTAAGGTTCTTATAAGAGGCTCAAAGGCTAATATATATAGTAATAGTGAGAGAGGGTCTTTTTGTCTGACATCTCTCTTGACCCTAAAAGGTTTAGAAATATTACTTGCTTCAATAATATGAGCTTTTTAATTAGAAAAGAAATTTTGAATAAGATTGGTAAACTTAGTATCAAAATTTATACTCTTTAAGATGAGTTCTAGAAAGTTATAATTGATCTGATCAAAAGCTTTTTGTTGATCAATAAAAAGCAACTAGTGTTGTTTGAAGAGATCTGCTTGATTTCTCATTATTGTAATTATATCTAGAGCAGTATCTGTAATAGATCTATTCTTGATAAAACCTTATTGTTAATATAGTATAAATACCTTATAGATAGAGTTGAGATGATTAGCAATAATTTTCATAAAGATCTTAGTATTACTATTATCTAGTGATATAGGCTTCTAGTTGTTAATATCTTCTAAGTTTGAAGCTTTTTTTGATATTAAAGTAATTAAACTTTTGTACCAAAAAAGTAGCATTATATCTGATGATAGAGTATGATTAAAGACTTCATAGAAAATTAGAGTTATAACTTCTTCTATAAGTTTGTAGAACTTATAAGTTAAACTATCAGTTCTAGGAGCTTTATTATTAGGAAGATTTCTAATAACATTACTAATTTCATCTTGAGAAATTTTATATGTTAGCTCTTGATTATATAGTGGAGAGACTTGAGGTAAATTTTCTGTAATTTCTTTTGCTAAGATCAAGCTGAAGTCTTCTTTTTTATAGATTTCAGTATATTTGTTTCTAATATCTCTTAATTTATAACACAGGCAAATTTGCCTGCGTCTACTTTTAATTTTTGTAATTTTTTTTTTTTTTTTTTAACAATGAGGTCTATTCTTTAACTCTTTATTAATATCAATAAAAGAATATATAACATTACAAGTACAAATACAGTTAATTGAAAAAAGGGAGGTAGAGGTAAGAGCTAATTTACTCTCAACCTAAGCTATGCTAGAAAGGTCGTAGGCCTCTAGGCTTCATATACTAAAGGAATAGAAGAACATCCATTCTTTATGTATTGAGCTATTTTTTTTAAAATAACATTCGGAGAAATAGTGGTAGTCTGAGTACATATTATTAATGAAGTAGATTTGGAATAGGAAAAATTGAAGAATGCGTTATCTGTCTTGAGGGTAACCAGATTTCATGATATACAAGTTTTATAATAAGATGATGTAATAGAGATATATATTTTGTTTTGTCTGTATATCTTTCAAAAAGAACTAATGTTTCTGTTGTTATGAAACCAAGTAGAAATTCTTGTTAAATATAGGTCCGTTTGAAATCTGAAATGAACTCGTTGGTATTAGTAAAGGGAATTTGAAGTTCTTCTGAAATTGCTGATATTGTATCTCTTATTATACTATTTATTGTAGTAGTATTTCTTAAGCATGAGATAAGGTGTGCACTATTTTCGAGTAAAAATAGGCAGCATGGACAAAGATAGTTATTATATTTTGATAGATTTCTAGCATGTAAAGTTGAATAAGTAGATAACTCGTTTGCTAGTAGTTTAACTTTAAAGTTTTTTAGTTTAGAAAAGTTTGGGTTAGTACTTAGAGATAAAGGACATTCTTCAAAAGAAATATAAGCTAAGATAGCTGGCTACTGAGTATCTCCTCTGCCATAAGATTATTTACAAATTCTATTTTGGTTAGCTCAAGTAAGACTATTAAATATTTTGATATTGTCTTTGATAATTGAACGGAGATGATGTATGCAAGGAGTTTGAAGTAGACACAGAATGAATCTGTTATATAAAAATTGTTGAGGGATAATATTGAGTTCAAATAGATAGTCTGGTTTGAAGTTGTATTTTAGATCTTTGTCTAAATTAAATAAGGTTAAGTTAAGTGCAGAAATAATCGCTTTAATTATGAGAAGAATAAATATGTAGTGTGTTTTATCTAATGAATATAGACGATATGTTAGAATTTTTGAGGTATTCTCAATTAACTTTAAGAAAAGTATATTGTTTGAAGAAATTATTAAGTTGGTATTAAGGTTTGATGATCTTAGTATAGTGGTTAGGTTGCTGGACTACCATGCAAGAGGTCTAGGGTTCAAATCCCACTATATACAGAATTGAATAATTACCTAGATATCTGTATCCAACTTACAGTAAAACTCTGCCCGTTTCTGGGGTTGTAACCCTGTAAATTACATTGCACCAATACTAATCGGGTATTGGAAGTATGACGAGGCATTCGGTGAGATATAATGTTATACAAATAAATCTTGATAGGATCTATGGGCAGGGGACCTACATAGTAGAAATCCCAAGTTAGATGAAGTAGTACAGATTTCAATGGTCATATTGGTTAACGTCTGATCTGGGAAAGGAAATCTGCATATGAAAAGATTAGTGAAATAGATACGAGTAAGTCCTGAGTACAGAAGGATCGACGAAACAGGTGCGAGTAAGTCTATTACATGAGGTAGTACAGCAACACCAACCTGGCTTGGCAGCTAACTGGATTTGGGAGGATCTGTCTTAAGTGATATTCGGTGGCAAAGCAAGTGACACCAAGCAACAGATTTAGGAGGATCTACTTTGTGTGATATCTAGAGGCATAGATGACTAACTTGGTAGAAGACCACGGTAAGAACTAGGTTTGTATGAATATCGAACAAGAGTATATGCAAGCTAGATTAGGATATAGCATAGCATATTTGAGTACCACAGAGCTCTTGATTTGGAAGTTGGTGAAGGGGTACCTGAAATGGGCCTAGGCTTCGAATCATAAAGTTTGTAGACATATGTCAGCTCGGGTATCTTCTTGGAGAAGTAGCACGAGGTTAGGCTGGCTTGGTATAAACAGATAGAAATGGGTAAGTCATAGGGCCAGAGGTTTAAATAGGAAATCTTCAAATAGATTTCAGGTATTGCAACTAGTGTAGAACCTTCGAGCAGACTACTTAAATAGACAATTTAAAGTTGTACATGTGACTAGTTGTATCCTTACAATATGTATCATTATCTACTATCAAATAACCAATAAAAGTTTCAGCTGATAGCATTGTATCAATAGAAAAAAAAAAAAAGTTGGTATTAGGTAGAAAGGCTGTAATTATAAAGGCAAATAGAGTAAGACAGGCTTGAGTAGTATCTGGCCAGGAGCTATTAAAAATTCCCCAAGTTGTTGAGAAGTTAGAGAGCAAACAGGTTGCTAAAAGTTGGTTGTTGTTATGTAGTGAACAAGATTGTGCAGATATAAATATATGTATATCCTGATTTCTCTTATTATTTTTTGAAATATCATTCTATATATGCAGTGGAAAAGAGGAGAATACATTTAAAGATCGTGGTAGTTGTATGTTTGTTTGAGAATTATTACGTATTACTCTGTTTTCAGTTGTTGTCTGTGCAAGCATTAAGTTATCAAAGTTGGCATGTAGAATCTTTTTAGAATCAACTTGTAACGAGTATAGCTTGTTAATATCATATTGGAAATAGCAGCCTTTTGTCTTTAGTCTAAGATCTTTAATATAGAAACCAGAACAGGGTGATAATGTATTATCAGATAATAATATATAATGGTGTATCAATACTTTCATCTCATTAAAGTTGTTAGTTTTGTCTATGTAATTGTTCCAAGTAAGAACCCATGATTTTTTTTTAGGAATCCATTTCGTTAGAGTGAAAGGATTAGGATATATGAGAGTAGCTGTAATATTATCTAAGGATCTAATGAGTTGTTGTATCTCTATAAACCATTTTGGAATGTGTCCCTATGGAATTTTAAGGAAGTTGTGATATATGCTAGTTCAATCTAAAAGTTCATTATTTGTGTGATTGAAAAATTGTTCAATATAGTATATTTAGTGTTGATTAAGTTATTGTTTGTATATATGTGCTTTAGAATGATTGTATAAAAGTTTGTTTATTGAGGTGCCTTTTATCTCATACAGTTTGGGCCAAGTTATATCTTTGTTTTTTGCAAACTGTATGTTTAGAGAGTGCATTGCTATTATTAATTGACCTGTATGAGTGTAAACTTCATTTTTTGGAAGAAGTGGGAGATGTATAAGTATAGAGAGGTTGGATGCAGTTGAATCTTGTAATTGTTGTAGATGAATTTTTAGAAAGGAAGTTTCAAAGTAAGATTGATTTAGATTGTGTAGAAGTGTTGAAATTAAGTGTAAGTTTTGATTTTGCATAAAGTTCTTTAAATCATAGATATTTGAATGATAAAGAAAGGAGTTAGAGAGAGAATGAGAAAGTTTGGCTTTCTGTTTTACAATATTAGTATAACAATAGTTAAGTAAAGAAAGTTGAGTATTTGAAAGAAAAGAACTATTTAAGTGATAAGAAATTCGAGGTATTATAATATTATTGATAATATAAATTGCTTGTTTCTCAGTTATAAAAGATTTTTGAAGTTTTGTAGCAACTGAGAGTGCTTCTGTTAAAATGGTTTTTTGTATAGTTATATGTTTTCCATTGATCAAAAACCAGGTTCCTAGGTATTTAAATAGTTAGGTTTTATCAATTGCTTTTAATAGTTCCCTATTGAAGGTAATAGTATTATCTTCAGAGTTAGTATTAGTAGCCAAGATAGATTTGGTTGGATTAACTTTAATCATTACAAAGTTGTAGAAGGAGTTTGCAGTTGCGAGGATTTGTATAAGAGCAAGCTTATTAGACGTGACTCATAAAGAGTCATCCATATAAGCCATTACTAAGGTTTGTATATGTTTAGGTATAGGTTGTGTTTAGGAGATTCCTTGATATCCAATATGTTCTTTATGTATTCATGAAATTAAAGGGTTATAGTATATTTTCCACAATATTGGAGAAAAAGTTTCGTCTTGGTCGATACCATCTTCTATCGGATAAGGTTTAGAAAGGCCAAAATCTGTAATAACTTGATTTGTACAGTTGAAAAGTAAAAAGGTTAATAGATTGACTATCAAGTTAGAGATCTGGATTCTTTGTAGTGCTTTAATTAATGTGGGTATGTGAACAAAATCAAAGGCCTTTGACATGTTTTGAAGTAATAGCCAAACTTCTTGTTTAGAATTAGAAGCATGTTCAATTATAGAAGTGAGTTGTAATATAGGTTGAAAAGTTGATTGTTGAGGGAATGCTGCGAAGTTGTGAGAAGAGAGAACATTATATCTATCTAAGATATTCGATAGTCTATTAATAATTATTTTAGTAAATATTTTTCTGGTATGGTCTATTAAAGTAATTAGATGAGTGGTATTAAGCTTGTATGTATATTAGGCCTTTTTTGAGATTGGCCAAATATTAGAATTTAACCATTGTTTTGGAAACTATTCTAATTGTAGGCAAGCATTGAATATTTGTAAGAGATGTGAAATTCCTAATGGAGGTAAGTGTTGTAGCATTTCATTTGAAACTCCCAGAGGACCGGTGACCTTATGTTTTGGTGCTTCATTTATAGTATTTGTGATTTCTTCTAAAGTAATAGGTTTAGTCAGAGGTTAGTAGATATCAGGTCTAGTATTTTTGAGTGGAGTATAGTATTTTTCCCATTCTGGCTATAAGGAGTTATTAGCAGGATTCCGTTTAGTCCAATTCTGAAAATGAATTGAGGCTGCTTCTTTAATTTGTTGAGGTTTAGTAATGATTTCATCAGAACAGATTATTTTTTCAAAGCTTATTCGATCTTGCTGTTTCTTTAAGATACTGTTAATTATTCAACTGGTATTATCTTTAAAGTCAGTGTATCTGCAATTTACATAATATTTGATTTGTTCTGTCTGTTCTAAGTTTCTTTCAGTATTTCTGCTTTTTCAAATTGTAGACTTTAATTCTTTGATCTTTTTAATAGTATTGGTATAGTATGAAGTTTGAACATTCTCCACTGTTGCAATGCTCAGATCTAAAGGAAGTAAGAGAGTTTGTGAAGATTCAGTTAGTCAGTTTGACTTAGCAAGATGTTTGTTTGCTAGTATAATAATATATTCAATAGAAAATAGAGGATGAGTAGAAACTAGAATATGGATGTATTTGTTGATGTGGTTTAATACTTGATAGAGTTTAGAGGCTTTTAGAGAAAGTGCATAGAAAGGTTTAGGAGTCATATAGGTTATAGAGATATTTTTGTTGGCAAAGTGTTTAACCTTTGAAAACCAATTATATCAATTTTTGTTTAGAGAAGTTGAGTCTGTAATTTGTCTACTTGATGTGTTGTTTGTTAAAGCTTTATTGATATCATTTGCAAAGTCATCCCAGTTCTCTTCGGTCATTCTGTCATATAGATAAATTTTTCTTTTTTTCTTCTTATTTCTTGGAACTGAAGGAGAGAAGTTTGTATGCTATATTGTACGTAAGATAGTATGATTACTATCTGTAATTCCTATTGCATTAATTAGATCTGGAGGGTCTATGTTTAGAAGTATATTAGAGAATACCTATATATCATCTATCTGAGAGTATAAGTTATTTCAGTGCTATGTAGATGTTAAGATATTATGGAAGTTGAGAAAACTAGTGTAGTTGTTGGAAATAAATTCTGAAAAGATGATATTTTTCTTTTTGGCGGAAGTATTGTTAAAATTAAAATCTCCAAGTATTATAGTATACCAATTTCTAATTTTCCCTTCTGTAGCTTATAGAGTAATTTGGTTCTGAGTTCGAACTAAAAGATTAGGATTGTTAGTAGAGAGGTAAACTGAGATTATACGTGTTTTATTGTTAGGAAAGTAAAAGTCTATAGCAAGAATTGTTCCTTGGAAGGCTATTATATTATGAATATAAGGTTGTATGGTATTATATATCATAAGTGCAGTTCTCATACTTGCTTCTCTTTGTTGTTGAGATGTAGGATTATAATTTGATGTAAAAAATTTAGGGTGTAAATATTTCCACACCCTATTTTTGATATTTCCACACCTCCTGTTAAAAATATGCAGATCAGATTAGTTAATATGGAACTCATAACTCATGTAATATAAAATATAATAATTCAACTATCAGAAAAATAACAAAGATCGGAAAATAAATAAATGATAGGTAGTTATACAAATAATGTGTCATATATAAGATAATAGATAATAGATAGACAAAAGATATGCGTATAATATATAAGAGTATAAAGTAGATAGGAATATAAGTATATGAAAGTATAAAGTATCAGTGTCAGTAGCAAATGTAGTACAAATATATAATCACTAAATATAAAAAAGAATATAAATATAAAAAAAAAAGGTTGGTCATTCTGTTTGAAAATAGTGTAGCGAAAAAATCTAAATAAATGATACTTACACAGCACATAGCATAGAAGAGACCTATACAAGTGTTAAAGTCACACAAACTATTAAATAGTGTACATAAAATCACTAGTCAAAAAAATAAAAACTAAAAAAAAAAAGCACTATTCACGAGAACCTTCTAGTTAGACTATATATACCTCCCTTGTTTCATATTATTGAACATGAAATATATACAAAAAAAGTTAGAAATACGTATTTACTTAAGAGGATTTTTTTCAAGTTTTAATTATCATATACAAAATGGTTATACCTACTCCTCCTATTGGTGAGTTTTCTAGTCGTAACATATTAATCGAGCATGTCTGAAAGTTTGGTGCTGCAAATAGATTTGGAATATTTATTGCTAGATCCAAGCCTAATATAGTATATTTAGCTTGTGATCAAGGAGAAAACTATCGAAACCATTTAAATCTCACTAATGAAACATATCATAGAAAAACTAGCTCTAGGCTTATTGGTTGTCCTTTTGCACTTTGTGGAAAAAAGAGGTCCAACAATTTATAGATTTTGTCTGTTAACAATCTAGAGCACAACTATGAACTATCAAAAAATCCTTTAGCACATCTATCTCTTAGAAAATTAGATAATAAAGCTTTAGAAGAGTTGAATACTTTGTCAAAAGCTGGCACTTATCCAGGACAAATCTTGTCTTTTTTTAATCAAAACAATCCTTCTGTTATTGCAACTTCAAGAGACATTTACAACGCATATCAAAAACTTCACTAAGATTATCTTCAGGGATGAACGCCTATTCAAGCACTCTTAGATGATCTTAAGGAAGAACTATTTGAGTACGACTATATGTGTAATTCTGATGGATATATAACCCATCTTTTTTTTTCTTATAACAAATCTATTGAGTTAACTCGAACCTATTCTAATATATTATTAATAGATTGCACGTATAAGATGAATAAATTCAAGATGCCCTTACTTAATATTGTTGGAATTACAAGTTTTAATACAACTTTTTACTCGTGCTTTGTCTTTTTTAGGAGTGAAAATATAGAAGATTATAAGTAGGGTCTTATACGATTATCTCATTTATTTAATGAAATTGGAAAGCCAAAGGTGGTAATTACAGATCGAGAATTTGCATTAATGAATGCACTTGAGCATGTGTTTCCAGAATTGAAAAATCTTCTGTGCCTATGGTACATAGAAAAAATATTCTAAGCAAATGTAAGCTGAGCTTTTGTGATGACGAAGAATAGAACAAGTTTTTTTAATGTTGGTTAGGAGTTGTAAAGTCAGAAACAGAGGAAGAATTTGAAATTCAATTGCATAAATTATATAATAACTATGGTGAAAATTCTTCTATTACAAATTATCTTCAAGCTATGTGGCTGCCACTGAAGGACCGATTTGTAAATGCATAGACTAATAAGTATCTTCATTTAGATAATACTATAACCTCAAAAGTAGAAGATGCATATTCAACCTTGAAACAATATTTATAGGTTTCTACAGAAAATCTTAATATGGTGTACGAAAAGATTATATTATTACTTGACAATCAATATAATGAAATTAGGGTGATGATTGCTAAAGAAAAAACACAGATCCTACATGAACAAAATATTCTATTTTATCATGAAGTTGTTACTAAAATTTTCTTATATAGATTAAGAAAAGTTCACAAACAATTTCTAAAAACCATGTCTGCGAATTCTGACAACCTTTTGCCTCCTTGTACTAGTGTTTTAAGTTCAACAATGGGTTTGCCCTGTGCCTATATAATAAAAAGATATCTTGTGTCCTCTCAACTGTTAAATCTTTATAACTTCCATCAACATTGGTGAATTGATAAGGATATGTTATCTTAGCAAAATTTAGTATCAGAGGATGATCAATTAGAACAATTGCTCAATGAGTTTCACTAACAGTACAAGACATGGCTAGTTCCTTAACAGACAAGTACATGAAATAATCTCTTAAACATGATTCAAGAACCAGCAATAAATTTGTTGAATCTAACTATTACACGTACTAGAGGAAGGCCAACAGAATCATGAAATGAAGTCAAATCATCTACTCGAAGGATTCCTTCAGCTTTTGAACTGCAAGAATCAGAAACAGCAGGTAGAAAGTATGGTATATGTCATCATAGTAGGCATAATAGCAGGACCTGCTCTGAACGTGGTTAGTTAAGTAGTAAATCTTTTCAATTAACATGAATTAAAATTTAGCACAAAAAATTCAGTTTATTGTAATTAGCATGAGATCTAGCATAGGAATTTAAGTGATTATATAATGTTGAAAATTCTAAAATTATTTTCATGTTATATTTCTTATTTATTATATCAATTATTCGATTTGCACTTTATTAAATCTAAATTTAAAGAAGATAAATAAAAAGATTTGATCATTTTGTATTATTGCTCTTTGTGAAATAGTATGACAAATAATGTTTTTAAATCCTATGAATTCTGCATATTACTATTATTAAACAACGATAATATGTAGGATTCTTAGGATCATAAAAGTCATTTGTTGAAATTCTATATATTATTATTGTTTTAACAATGGTAATATGCAGATTCATAAGATTCCAAAATATTAATTGTCACACTATTCTACAAAGAGTGATAACTTAAAAGTGTGACATAATATATAGGTAAATTTTCGAATACAACTCATTTATGATTTTCTTTTTATACTGTATTTCACTATCAATTTCTTATTATTCTTTATATAAATTTTTATATGACACACTTAAATGGCAAGAGATATATTTTAATGTAAAGAAGAGGAAATCGACTACATAATTATTTGAGGAACAATTATCTAATACTTTAAAGAAATTCGCATGATACAATTGAGCCAAAATCCTAAGAATATTATAGTAAATATATATGAACATAATCAATTTTCAGACTTAAAAAAATGAGCTTTTTAGTAGCATATAATATATGCATACTCTATTTTTCTACCTAGTGATTATACTCCGTCAAGAAAATCTCTACTCAGGTATTATTAAATTATCTGGTTATCCAGGTAATTTATTATAACAATATAATAAAAATTTCTACCTGAGTATCTCTATTTTATTTTTCTGTTTTGGACACATGACTAAATTTTTCCAAAAAGGCTATGCTAATTTAATTTAGAGATGTTCAATTCGCATACTATAATACCAGATTCGAACAGGTCAATTAACATCTCATGTTTAGCCAATTTTAGATACATAGTCATGGATGAATTTGCTGGTATAATTCAATTGCTAGGTAACTAATTTATATGGTTTTTGGTATTTTTTAAGAATGTTTCACTAATAAAAAACTACAAATATTATTTATACAGTAGCTTTAACGAAGTATCAATATTCATTGTATAATAAAATCAAAAAGAATTAAATCCTGAAAAATGACTTTATTTACTATCTGTCGAACTTAGTGATATGCTGCATATAGTACAGTACGCAAAAAAATTTTTAGAATATTCTAGAGCAAATTATAAAACTATTTATATCTCAAAAGCTTCCTTATAAAACTGCCTTTTGTATTCTAAGTAAAATTATTCCTTGCGAAATTTTGCATATAGATAATTTATATATCATATATATACTATATATATTGCATATGCTATACACACTATACGTACTATATGTACTGTATGTACTATACGTACTGTATGCTAAAAAAATCTGAATATCATTTAAATAGCACATTACTAGTCGAACTACACAAAGATATAATTACATATAATATATACCATGATTAATCAGCATGTTGAAATAAAGCAGCTGTAATATTTTTCACTAAAGGTATTTTTGTTAGATTATACTCATATAATTATTGTTTAACTTAAACAAATATTAATATGAAAGTTCATAGTTATTAGATTTGAATTACTGTTGGATAGTTCCTAAAATACAGTCAAAAAATTGTTCTGCAAATTTTTACTGAATGTTATAGCATAATTCAAATAGGATATTATAAGCCAAATGTTATAGCATATGTCAAGTGTTATGGCAAATATCAGGCATTATGGTAAATGTTAGTTATGACTTTTTAATGTATTATCACATCTTTGATTTATGTTCAATTAACGTTAAAATCAGTTACAGCACTAATATATGTCTGCATCTGTAACTTGTATCTGTTTTATTCAATTAGATGAATTTCTGTTATAAGTATATATGGAGGATGTGTTAATTGAAATTATATTTTTATATGTTTTTACTTTTTTGACGTAGTTATTAATTCTATTTTATATGTTATTAAAAAAATACAATTTATGTAGTATATAGATCTTTGGTATATATGGATATTATATATAATGCTGATCTTGCATATCAATCTTTTAAATTTTAGCAAGGGTGTAGAAATATCAAAAATAGGGTGTGGAAATATCTGTGCTCAAAATTTATATATTAGATTTGTGAGTGAGGCCTGAGAGGAGTCTTTTAGTTTTGTTTCAGAAATTGCGATTATATGAAGATTTTGTTAGTTGCAATATATGATCTATTGTTGTAATTTAATATTATTATTGAGTCCTCTGACATTATGAGATGCAATATTAATTTTTTCTTTAAGGTTTAGTAAGTTGTATGATGAGATATTATAGCCATATGTATCAGTTATTTGTATTCTATTTTGTAAGTTATTCATTTGAGTTAGTGTTGTTAGAAGGTAGCATTATAGTATCATGATTTGTGTTATTGGAGTTCATTGTATAGTTGTCAAATATGTTCTATTGTGGTAGAGATAAGTCATTTACTGCGAAGATGAAGTTAGGAACAATATTAAAATCAAAGTGTTGCTTTAGTAATTCGATAGCATTTGCGATATTTGTTTGGTCTGTAATTAGAAAGTGTGTAATAATATTAGGATCTTTTAGTTGAAAAACCTTATTCAGTTCTTCATTAATGTTAGGTATCTGTCTGTTTGTATCGATATTTTTAAGAATTTGTATCCAATCTTCTAGGATCGAATGGAAATAGTAATATTTCCTTTGAGCTCTAGCAGCAATCATCAACTCTTTTGGAGTCATGATTGAGACTGTGAGGTTGACTTTAATGACTAAGTTGTAGTCATTGAGGAGGTCTGGTCTGTCAGTATAGTTTATATTAGCATAAGCTACAGAGAATGGGTCTGGTATTTGGTAATAATCTAGAATTATTTCAAGAAAATGTTGGATGTCTTTAGTATTGCCCATAGGAAAAATGAACTGTTCTTTTAGTTTGAGCTAATTGGGGTCTGCTAGAAGTCTTCTTTTGTTGATTAAGTAGTCATTAGGTAAGGTTATAAAAGTATATTCTTCCCTTAGCATTTTAATATATTCTTTGAAATCTTCAGAATTTCTAAGGTAAAAAGGAAAGATTAGTCTAAGTCGTGAAGTGAGTCTTTGTGGAGATGAAGGTAGAGGTGACTTAGGTGGAGATAAATTGAAAAAAGAAGAAGGAATATTGCTAAATAAGTAATGAGTGCATAGAAGTTGTTTGAGTTTTTTTAAATTTCTAAGCTCTGAACATGATGTAATTGGAAAAAATTCATGAGTTTCTTCATTTAGAAGATTGGGAGAAACTGGTAATGAAATTCTCTTATCTGATATATATTCTTCAGGTAAGTGATCGAAAGTATATAATATATGAAGAGATGCTGCTACTGCTCTAATATTTCGACGATCTTCAATTAGTAGTGTAAATGGTAATAGTACTTGATCAGTTTCTAGAATTTCATCTGGTGATGGAGGGAGAGGTTTTAGTTGATTATTCTGTATAGAACTTATCAATTCTCTCAGTTCATCAAAGTTTTGCTGAATTGGGATCTTAGCAAAGCCAATAAGGTAAAGAGTATATCTGATAATTTCATATGCATCTAAATTTGTAAATTCTTCATTTGTCCAGTAGTCGATAGCTAACTTTTTCCTTAGCATCTCGAAGATTTGGTCTTTGTTTTTCTTGTTTATTACTATTGCATTATGTACTTCTTTGTATTTGTCTATTACAGTAGTTAGAAGATACTAAAATTCTCATTGATGAATAGGGCGAGCATCGTAGCATTGTATAAATAAATGAAAAAAGGACTGATCCCGATAGAATAGTTTAGTATTTATTCCAGGAATGATAAATTCTTGTGTAGGTTTAGTAAGAAATTTATGTTGTAGTAATTTTTTTAGTTCGGATAGAAAGGAGAATGTATTATAAATTTTGTCTCAGTTCTATAGTTCCTTATTAAACATATCAGTCTTAGAGTTAGAAATTGCTTGTCTTATTAAAGAGACCTAAGTTTTTATTAGCTGAAGGAGATCAGAGTGCTGTACAGGTTTGGGTTATTTGAACTGGTAACTGCTTAGCTATATGTTTTTTGAAATGAAAGATGTATGTTAGTTGTTTGTGTAATATCTATTTCTTTGTTTTGTTTAGACTTGTTGTTTGTTCAGTCTGCAGGAATATTTTCATATCGGATACAGAGGCATCATACAGAGTATTACTAAATTCAGATTGTTGTTGTTCTGATGAGATCATAGTATAATCTGCTAGAGGTAAACTAGAATTGTCACTTTTTTTATTATTTTTTTTGACTTGTGGGTTTTCGAGGGTGTGATAGTCAAGAAATTAGCTTTCTTTGTATTTTCTTTTATTTTTGTGTCCATTGTTATATTGGTCTTTATTAGAGTCAATATCAGAGGTAGTTTCTTATTCTAGAGAGCTTGAGTTAGCAGTTTTCTTAGCTTATTGTGTTGCTGACATGTTTGGTATTGGCAAATACTTGTTAGACGTAGAAGGTGTTGTTTTTGTAGTTTCTCTTTTTCTCTTATCTATTATATTGTCTTGATGTGTTAAGAAGTATTATTAGAAGAATTATTTAGTTAACTATAGTAGTTGTATAATATCTTTTCCGTTTAACTCAAAAAAATTTTTCTTTTGTTTGTTGTTTTTGAGATCTACAGGAAAGAGTTTTAATTATCTATCAATTTTTGTAATTTTTAAAATAAAACTTTAAATATTAACTTTAAATATATATTTTTTAAATAAAATATATTTTTTAGTATTTATTTTAACAACTTTGTTAAGAAAGTTTTTTAAAATTATTATAAAAGT